>CAUYON010128523.1:0-11106 GCA_963573935.1 Arctocebus calabarensis
AAAGGTTTATCTATTTTATTTATTTTTTCAAAAAAAGAACTCCTCGTGTCATTAATTTTCTGAATGATTCTTTTGTTTTCAATTTTGTTGATCTCTGCTTTAATTTTGGATATTTCCTTTCTTCTGCTGGGTTTAGGCTTACATTGTCCTTCTTTTTCCAATTCCATAAGATGACTTGTGAGTTTGTTTATGTACTCTCTTTCTGTTTTTCAGATGTAGGCATCTAAAGCAATACATCTTCATCTCAGGACTGCTCTTGCAGTATCTCACAGGCTTAGGTAGCTTGTGTCTTCACTGTTGTTATGCTCCAGGAAGTTAATAATTTCCTCTTTTATTTCTTCCTGCACCCAATGGTCATTCAACAGAAGGTTGTTTAATTTCCATGCCTTTGTGTGGGGTTGAACATTTTTGTTAGAGTTGAGTTCCACCTTTAGTGCCTTGTGGTTTGAGAAGATACAACATAAAATTTCAATTGTTTTGATTCTGTTGAGGTTTGTTTTGTGTCCTAGGATATGGTCAATTTTGGAGAATGTTCCATGGGGCTACAAAAAAAATGTATATTCATTACCTTTGGGATGGAGTGTTCTATATGCATCTATCAAGCACAGTTGTTCTAGGGTCTCATTTAAGCCCCTTATATCTTTGTTTAATTTCTGTTTAGAGGATCCGTCCAGCTCTGTAAGAGGAGTGTTAAAGTACCCTGTTATTATGGTGTTATAGGATATCATATTGCTCAGACTGAGTAAGGTCTATTTCAAGAATCTGGGAGCATGTAAGTTGGGTGCATAAATATTTAGAAGTGAAACGTCTTCTTGTTGTATTTTTCACTTGACCAATACAAAGTGACCATCTTTGTCTTTTTTTACTTTAGTTGCTTTAAATCCACATGTATCTGAAAATAAGGTTGCAACTCCTCTTTTCTTCTGAATTCCTTTTGCCTGAAAAATTGTCTTCCAACACTTAACTCAGAGTTTTAATTTGTCTTTTGAAGCTAGGCATTCCCTGCAGACAGCAAATGGATGGCTTGTGTTTTTTAATCCAGTCAGCCAATCTATGCCTCTTCAGTGGGGAATTCAAGCAATTAACATTTATTGAGATAATTGATAAGTGTAGTAGTGTTCTACTCATCTTATTTTGTGAGAGTCTATTGCTTAGTTTTATCTTTTGCATCATTGTGGAGATTAGGGTCTGTCCTTTAATTTCTGAGTTCTTACTTTGCTGTTGATCCATTGTGATGGTCAGTGTGTAGAACAGGTTGGAGTATTTCCTGTAGAGCTGGTCTTGTTGTGGTGAATTTCCTCAATGTTTTCATATCAGTAAAAGATTTTGATTTCTCTGTCAATTTTAAAGCTTAGCTTAGCAGGATATAGAATTCTGGGTTGGAAATTGTTCTGTTTAAGTAGATTAAAGATAGATGACCATTGTCTTCTTACTTGAAAAGTTTCATTAGTGAAGTCTGCAGTCACCCTGATGGGTTTGCCCCTGTAGGTCAATTGGCACTTACTCCTGGCAGCTTGAAAAATCTTTTCATCTTGACTCTGGACAGGTTCATCACAAAGTGTCTTGGAAAAGTTCTATTAGAGTCAAGGTGACCTGTGGTGAAATACCCCTTTAAAAGGAGTGTGTCAGAATCTTTTGTGATATTTGGGAAATTTTCATTATAATATTCTCTAGTATGGCTTCCATTCCTCTGGGACATTCTTCTTCCCCTTCTGGGATACCTATAACTTGTATGTTTGAACACTTCATAAAGTCCCACAATTCTGTCAGAGAATACTATGCTTTCTCTCTCTTCTTTTCTGCCTCTTCAACTATCTGAGTTATCTCAAGAGCTTTGTCCATTACCTCTGAGATTCTTTCTTCTGCAAGGTCTAATCTGTTGTTGATATGTTCTATTGCATATTTAAGTTCCCTAATTGACTGCTGCAGTTCCTTCAGCTCTGCTATATCCTTTGTATATTCTTCATCTCATTTATCTCTAATTTGATTATGTTTTGGGATATCCTTTTGGTTATTTTTCACTTTATCAGCAGTTTCCTTCATTGTTTCCATCATTTCCTTAATTTGTTTTCATCATCTGTATTCTAAATTCCCTTTCTGTCATTTCTAACATTTCTTTATAGGTGGAATCCTGTGCAGTAGCTACCTCATGGTCCCTTTTGTGTGTGTGGGAGGGGGGGCACTGGTTTGTCATGTCCCAAGATTCTTCTGCTGATTCTTCCTCCTGAGTGTTTTCTTTTATCTGTTTTCTTGCCCTAATTTTCCTTTCACTTCCTCTTGCCCTTTAAGTTACCTTGTGTCTGGACTAGGGTATTGACGAGTCCTTTTGGTACAGGACTAAAAGGATGAGAAGGTTGAAGAGCAAGAATGGAAAAAAGAAAAAAAAGGAAAGAAAGAAAAGAAAAAAGAGAAAGGAGGAGGGCTGAGTAAAAGGGAATATTGACAAAAAGAAGAGAGGCGAAGAAAGAGGGAGACAGGAGCAATATAGCTGTACCATACGGTACTTTGACCCAACCTTAAAAACCCCCAACCTCTGGGGGTACCAGATTGAGTGGTTCCCTTGAGGTCAGCAGCTCTTTGTTCGGACACGGTACCCCACAGTACCCCATCTCCTCCCCAAGTAGACAGGAAAGACAAAAATTAGAAAGAAAAGAAAGAAAAATCTAGAGGGAAAATGATGAAATTTAAAAAAAAAACAAAGCAGTATATATATCTTGCTGAATATTGTCTGGGCAATAGTTGATCTTCTTGGGCGTGAGATGTTAATCACAATGCTGATACAGCTAAACAAGATGGAGACCTGAGGCCTCTCCTGATTTCTCAAACCCTGCAGAGTGGAGAGCCTAAAACTCTCCTCCACCCACTTAAACTACTAAACTACTAATCTTTAAACTACTAAACTTGGCCAAGCATAAGCTTTCCCAGGAAAGCACTTGTCACTGATATCACTCCTGAAGTCGCTGTCCACTTACCCAGTGTGCCAAAACTAGTCTCACTCTATGTCCCTGAGGGCCAAGGCTGTAAGGTATCTCAGTCCCTGCCTATAGGTTGCTCAGTCACTAGATTACTCACCCAAGATCTCCCACCAGATCCTCTTTCTGTGATCCTGAGGGCAGAGCATGCCAGGGTAGTTCTCTCATAATGGCTCTGTGTGGCCCACAGCTGAACACTATTAGCTCTGTCCAGCTCAGTGGCTCAGTCTGGGGCCATAGACAATGCTTAAAGTCCTCTACATTCTTGCCCAAGTTCTCCCAAGTTAATTCAACTGAGTGCCAAGTCCAAAAAATAATAATAATAATAAACCAGCTCACAGGTAAGGCCTTTCCAGTTTGCCATCTCACTGCTGCTGTACTTACAGCTGCCAGTGGGATTAGACGGAAAGAACACACACAACCACTTGCCAGTTCTCTACTGCTTTTGTCGTCCTCATGGAGTCTAGAAGTCTCTCACAGACCCCTTATGTCCCCAAAGGGATGTTTCTGGGCAGATCCCACCAGCCAAAGATGCCTGGAGTCTTCTCTCCTGAGTCTCACTGTGTCCAGTTGCGAGGAAGCTGTTATTCAGCTGCCATCTTGCTCCTCCTCCTGTTTGTTTTTCCTTTCAGGTTAATGTGAGGGTAAAAACAACCAAATCATAATATTTGAATTTGTTAGGTAGAGTCCCTCTCATAGCTATGTCCTACGCCCAAAAGGTGTGCTATACACCTACACTGTGCCCATTAGGTGGGAGCACCTCAAACCCTCTTTCCTCCTCTCCCCATTCCCCCTCCCTCTAACTTGAATTGAAATGAGTTTTTCCTATGTGAGAGTGGATTAGATTGTCTACTGGCTTCATATTAGTATTGAGGACATTGGATATTTGCTCTTCCATTCTTTTGATACTTTACTGAGAAGAATGTGTTTCAACTCTATACAGTTAATACAAAAGATGTGAAGTCACCATATTTTTTATAGCTAAATAGTGTTCTATAGTGTGCATTTACCACAGTTTGTTAATCTATTCCTGAGTTGATGGGCATTTAGGTTCTTTCCACATCTTGGCAATTGTAAATTTGACTGCGATAAGAAATCTAGGGCATATATCCTTATGATAAAATAATTTTATTTCTTCTGGGTAGATGCCTAGTAATGGGATTACAGGGTCAGAGTTCCCATACTTCCTTCCAAAGAGGCTATATTAGTTTGCAGTCTCACCAGCAGTGCAAAAGTGTTCCTTTCTCTCCACATCCACACCAGCATCTGCATCTTTGGGACTTTGTGATGTGGACTAATCTTACTGGGGTTAGATGATATCTCAAGGTGGTTTTGATTTGCATATCTCTGATGATTAGGATAATGAACATTTTTTCATATGTTTGTTAACCATTCATCTGTCTTCCTCAGAGAAGGTTCTGTTCGTGTCTCTTGCCCAGTGATAGATGGAATTGTTAACTCTTTTTTTGTTGATTAATTTGAATTCTTTATAGATCCTGGTTAAGAAGCCTTTGTCAGATTTATAATATGCATGATACCAAAACCAGGAAAAGATCCAACCAAAAAGGAGAACTACAGACCAATTTCACTAATGAACATCTATGCAAAAGTACACAACAAGATTTTAACCAATTATAGCTTTATATTAAAAAAATTATACATCATGATCAACTAGGCTTCATCCCAGGGATACAAGGCTGGTTTAATATACACAAATCTATAAATATAATTCAATTCACCACATCAATAGAAGCAAAAACAAGAGCCATATGATTCTCTCAATAATTGTAGAGAAAGCATTTGGTGAAATTCAGCATCCTTTTCTAACAAGAACACTTAAAATACAGGCATAGGTGTCACATTTCTTAAAGTGATTAAAGCCCTGTATGACAAATTCACAGTTAATATCTTACTGAATAGGGTAAAAATGAAAGATTTTCCACATAGAACAGGAAACAGACAAGGATGTCCTCTATCGCCCTTCCTGTTAAACATAAGTGCTAGAAGTTTTAGTTAATTCAGTCAGGCAAGAGAAAGATGTAAACAGCATCAAAACAGGGGCAGAGGAGGTCAAACTTTTCCTCTTGCTAATGATATGATCTTATGTTTAGAGAACTTCAGAGACTCAACCACAAGACTCCTGGAAGTGATCGAGAAATACAGCAACGTCTCAGGATATAAAATCAAGGTCCACAAATCAGTACCCTTTATAGAAGCCAATAACAGCCAAATTGAGAAGCAAATCAAGGACACAATTCCCTTCATAGCAGCTCAAACAAAATTTCTAAGAAATACTTAGAAATATACCTAACAAAAGAGGTCAAAGATCTTTTCAAAGAGATCTTTGAAAAGAAATTGGAAGGTTTAAAATGTATTGTATGGAAGAACATACATTGGCTGGGAAGAATCAACATTGTCAAAATATCTACCCTACCCAAGACAATCTACAGATTCAATGCAATTCCCATTAAAATCCCAACACCCCTAGCACAGTGGTTACAGCGTCAGCCATATACAGCAAGGGTGGCGTGTGCAAACATGGACCAGGCCAGCTAAACAATGACAACTGCAACATCAACAATAAAAAAAAATAGCTGGGTGTTGTGGTAGGCACCTATAGTCCAAGCTACTTGGGAGGCTGAGGCAAGAGAATCACTTAAGCCCAAGAGTTTGGAGTTGCTGCAAGCTGTGATGCCATAGCACTCTACCAACACTCTGTGTCAAAAAAAAAAAAATCCCAACATTCATACTTTGAAGATTTGGAAAAATTAGTACTTCCTTTTGTATGGAACCAGGAAAAAACCCGCATACCCAAGGCAATTCTTAGTAATAAAAACAAAGCCAGAGGCATCACCCTACCAGCCTTTGGGCTATATTACAAGTCCACAGTGATCAAAATAGCATGGTAGTGGCACAAAAATAGAGATATTTGGAACAGAACAGTAAAGCAAGAGATGAAATCAATCTCTATTTGTTTTTCAATCTTTGATAAACCCAATGAAAGCATACACTGGCAAAAAGAATCCCTATTCAATAGATGTTGCTGGGAAAACTAGATAACCACATATAAAAAACTAAAACTTGACCAGTACCTTTGACCACTTAAAAAAAAATTGATTCAAATTGGATGAAAGATTTAAATCTAAGGAAAGAAACAATTAAAATCCTAGAAGAAGTTGGCCAAAATGTAATTCTCCATACAATATATATTCTTAGACAAAGGACCCAGGGGAGTCTTCCAACTTGGGTCTTCCCCTTTGCCAGAAGCTCTGGTGCTTTTTACTACTTCTGTATTTCTTTCTGTCTAATAAAATCATGCCTTTCTACTGATCTGTGGTCTGTGTTCATTCTTGAAATACCGAAGACCAAGGACCTACTAAAGGGGTTGTTGTCTGGGATTGAAGATCTGTGTGCTGTGTTGTGGTGCGTTTTCTGAAGTTTTCTCCAAATAGAAAGAGGACCTCGGAAGAGATACTTCAGCACCTGCAGAGAAAATAGTGGATTTTGGCAAAAATGTCATGAAAGAATTCTGGGGGGAGAACTATATTCATTATGGGGAAGTTGCTCAGCTGCCTTTAGAGTTTGTGAAACAGCTTTATTTGAAGATATAATCTGAAAACCAGAGTCTCTCTGTGACTAGGACCTGGACAGTCTCAGTGGTTATGCTCTATGCCTTCCCAATTTAAGTAGATTTCAGATCTACCACTTTGCAGAGCACTGGCCAATTCTGTGTGTAGAGATTAAGCCAAAATGTGGGTTTATTCCTTTCTCAAGTGAAGTGGCACATGAGATGAAGCATAAGGTGTGTCATTACTGAATGCACCAGTGCCTCAAGGTAGCAACTGGGAAGTGGCAGCAGGTAAGTAAATATTGTCCCCTCGATCTCTACTTCAGAAACAGACAATGCACTTAGCCTTGAAGAGTTTGTTGCAGAAGACACAGAAAAACTTGAAGATATTTAGGAAGGGTGAGCTGATTTATGGCTGCAAAGATGCCTGGAGCCCCATGGCTGACTAGACTGAGTTTGCTCACCACCTGAAGCCATTCTTCTTCCCTTTCAATTGCCTGGCCAGTGGGCCCAACTGCACAGGACTGTGATCCGGGAACTGGTGCATGTCATCACCCTGGTGCTGCCTAGCAGCTCCGACAAAGGCCAGGCAGGTGCCCTGAGACTAGCACTGGGGCTTCGGGGCCCGGTGTCTGTGAAGCCAGCCCTTTCAACAAGAGCCTACATCGCTAGGGGAAAAACACCCCAGAGTGCTCAGGGTTGTCAAAGGGCTGTCTTCTGTACAAAACTCTCCCGGTGCAGATGTTGAAGGCCTCTACCCTCTGCAAAACTGGGTTGAGCAGTACCTGGAGGAGTTTCCAAGGAGAGAAAAACATTACAAATAGACAGGCCTTAGAATAAAGTGTTTTACCAGAAGTTACTTGGTCTTTCCACTGAGGATAAAGGAATGGTAGCCTTTGAACTAACAAAGGTGCAGCAGTACAGAGTGGCCATGACTGCCAAGGACTGTTCCATCATGATCACACTCTCCCCTTGTCTGCAGGGTGCAAGCTCTGATCACAAGCTTGTCATTCATCAAGATCTAGGTTCACCTTCCCCATGTCCATGCTGGACCTTGATCTCAAGCCTTGTGAGAGCATTCCTCATAAACTGGACAGCAAGATAGGCAACTGTTATTCAAAGACTTTACATGCCAAAGACAACACTATGATATCGATTCCGTTCAAGGAAAGTGAAGGTTGCACATTAGTTCTCCACAAGGTCTAGTTTCCTGCAGTGTTTGAAACTTGAACATAGAATGTGAAGGTTGAATGATAAGAGCTATTTTCTATTATGTTGGGTGACTTTTGCTTTTAACCCCTGTTGAGGTGGGTTTGCCTCTTGGAAACATGAAGTGAAGAGCACTAGAAACATATTCCAGGACAAGGAATGTAGGACGTTGAATGCAGAGTCCTAGGAAGCTGCTCACGTCTTAAAATGAAAGTGTCCGTTAAGCCCTCGGAAGACATTCTGGGCAGTTCTTCCTTCCCAACCAGGGCTCATGTCTAATTCTCTACTATGAAAAGCCTTATCATAAGACCCAAGGTTTGGATCTACCACTACCAGACAACCCTAACATAGAAAACATGAATTTTTCAAAGAACCAACTCCTTGTTTCATTAATTTTCTGAATGATTTTTCTGTTTTCAATTTCATTAATCTTTGATTTAATTTTGATTATTTCTTTTCTTCTACTGGGTTTAGGCTTAGATTGTTCTTTTTCCAGTTCCATTATATGGTTTGGGAGATTGTTGATGTGCTCTCTTTCAGGTTTTCGAATGTAGGCATCTAACGGAATAAATTTTCTTCTTAAGACTGCTTTTGTTGTATCCCGTAGGTTTTGGTAACTTGTGTTTTCATTGTTGTTATGTTCAAGGAATTTAACTAATTCCTCTTTTATCTCTTCCTGAACCAAACTATTATTCAGCATAAGGTTGTTTAATTTCCACCCCTTTGTGTAGGGATGAACATTTTTGTTGTAGTTGATTTCCACCTTTATAGACTTGTGGTCTGAGAAGAGAAAAGGTATAATTTCTATTCCTTTAATTTTCCTCAGGTTTGATTCACATCCTACAATGTGATCTATTTTGGAGTATGTGCCATGGGCTGGTAAGAAAAATGATCCCAAAGCAATCTACAGATTCAATGCAATCTCCATTACAATTCCAAAGTTATACTTTCAATATTTGGAAAAAGAATTCTTCGTTTTGTATGGAACCAGAAAAACCCCATATAGTTAAGGCGATTCTTAGCAATAAAAAAAAGCTGGGGGCATTGGCCTACCAGACTTTAGGCTATACTACAAGGCCATGGTGATCAAAACAGCATGGTATTGGTATAAAAATAGAGACATAAACACCTGGAACCGAATAGAAAACCAAGAGATGAAGCTAATATCTTAAAGCCAACAGATCTTTGATAATCTAAACAAGAACATACACTGGAGAAAAGAATCCTCATTCAGTAAATGGTGCTGAGAGAACTGGATAATCACATGTAAAAGACTGAAAAAGGACCTGCACCTTTTGCCACTCAAAAAAATCGATTGAAGATAGATGAAAGACCTAAATCTAAAGCACCAAACAATAAAAGTCCTTGAAGAAAGTGGGGGGAAAACACTTGAAGATATCATCCTGGCAAAAGACTTTATGAAGAAGACTTCAGTAGCAATTGCAACAGCAGCAAAAAATAAACAAATTGGATTTCTGCACAGCTAAGGAGACAACAACCAAAGCAAATGACAACCATCAGAATGGGAAAAAATCTTTGCATATTATGAATTGGACAAAACATTGATATCTAGGATCTACAGAGAACTCTAAGCAACAACAAAAGAGCCAACAATCCCTTATATCAAGAGAGATGAATAGAATCTTCTCTAAAGAAGACAGATGAATGGCTAGCAAACATATGAAAAAATGCTCATTGTCCCTAATTATCAAAGAAATGCAAATCAAAACAACCCTGAGATATCATCTAAATTCAGTGAGAATGGCCCATATCACGAAGTCTCAAAGCTGCAGATGCTGGTGTGGATGTGGAGAGAAGGGAACACTTTTACACTGCTGGTGGGACTGCAAATTAATACAACTTTTTTGGAAGGAAGTATGGAGAATCCTGAAAGAACTCAAGTTAGACTTTCCATTTGATCCTGCAATCCCATTACTGGGCATCTACCCAGAAGAAAAAAAATCCTTTTATCATAAGGACATTTGCACTACACTATTTATCACAGCTCAATTTATAATTGCCAAACTGGAAACAACCTAAATGCCCAGCAACTCAGGAATGGATTAAGAAGCTGTGCTATATGTATACGATGGAACACTATTCAGCCACTAAAACAGATGGAGACTTTGTCTTCTGTACTAACCTGGATGGAAGTGGAACACATTCTTCTTAGTAAAGCATCACAAGAATGGAGAAGCAAGAATCCAATGTATTCAATTTTGATATGAGGACAATTTAGGTCCTAGTACATGATGGGGGGTGGGGGAATGTGGGAGTAGAGAGAAGGAAAGGGGGGGAAGGTCATGGGATTTGGCACATCTCTTGGGGGAGGAACACATGAGGGACCCTGCCTGACAATGTCAAGCAGTGTAACCTAGAACTTTGTACCCTCAATGAATCCCCAACAATAAAAAAAAAAAATCACACCTATCTTTTAATATATGGCATTTCATTTTAATTTTCACACATATTTTATTGTAAGTTTAAAAGCTAAAAAATAATAAAATTTATTGGAGACTTTTGGAAAATTTCAAAAAGTATTAATAAAAAATAAAAATCAACCATAATGCTGAGGCACTGGCTCCATATACCAGAGGTGGTGGGTTCAAACCCAGCCCTGGCCAAAAACTGAAAAAAAAGGAAAAAGAAAATCAACCATAATGCTTCGGCCCAGAGAAAACCACTGTTCACATTTTGGTCACAAAGGTACTCTTTGAAATTTTAATTTGTTTTGTATTAATAAGTTGAATTAATTTGCAATTTACATATTATATAATTTACCCATTTAAAGTATATAGCCAATGGTTTTAGTATATTCACAGAGTTGTGTAACCATTACTGCAATCTGATTTTAGAAGTTAAAAAAAACAACAAACTTGAATTGCCACATTTTACACTTTTGACTTTTAAGAAAACATGGATACTACTGGAGCTTTCCCCAGCTGAATTACTTGGTCACTTTTTCGCTGCAACCCACACATCAATGCAGGTTTTAGGCGGTTCCCTGCTGCACCTGATCTCGAGGCTAGTGGGAATGTCATTTCTGAGAGATGTAGACTCAGGGTCCCTGTGGAGGTGCTTAAAAACATGGCCCCGCGAAGGAGCAGCAGGGATCACAAGAATCAGATCAGGATGGACACCACTCATGCCAACACTTTTCTTGGCTTAGTGATTTTTTTTTTAATGTCATTTTATTTATTTATGTATTTATTTTTTATTTTATTTTTTTGAGACAGAGCCTCAAGCTGTCACCCTGGATAGAGTGCTGTGGCATCACAGCTCACAGCAACCTCCAATTCCTGGGCTCAAGAGAGTCTCCTGCCTCCGCCTCCCAAGTAGCTGGGACTACAGGCGCCC
>CAUYON010128524.1:0-13622 GCA_963573935.1 Arctocebus calabarensis
AAAAGCTTCTGTACAGCTAAGGAAACAACCACCAAAGCAAATAAACAACCTTCAGAATAGGAAAAGATATTTGCATTTTATGAATCAGACAAAAGCTTGCTAACTAGGATCTACAGAGAACTAAAATTAATCAACAAAAAAAGAGCCAACAATCCCATATATCACTGGGCAAGAGACAGGAATAAAACCTTCTCTAAAGAAGATAAATGGCTAACACTTGAGTTAGTTTTTTCTTTGATATCGTTGAGTTTCCTGATAGTACATGTGTTAGAATTCTTTATCTGTTATTTTTAATATTTTCATTTAGGTTGATATCCCTTGCTAGAGATCTATTGTTCCTTTTTAGGGATGTCCTTTCTCTCTGATGTTTTCATAGTTCTAGAGTTCTTTTAGTGATTCTGTCTCATCTGGGGCAGGTTTCATTTATCATTTTTGGATTTTCTTTTTTTAGATGGGGCTGTTTGATAAGGGAGGATGGAAGTCTTTGCAATCCTTTCTCTTTCCCTAGCCTTGTGGTTTTCTTATCAATGTGAGTTGTACTGGCATATCCAGTTAAATCTCTGAGACAGTAGGTCATGCTTTTGGCTAAGAATCAAGTACGTCCTGTATGTTTGAGTCAGTAAACTTTGTAAAGGGCTGTACAAACTGACCTCACTATCAGTAGTTTGTGCTTGCTGGAAGGAACACACTGCCGAGTTATTTTGGCGACCTGTGACTGGCTCTAGCCCCATCAGGAGAACAACTTAAATGCCCCAGGTGGTGTGTGGGGCCATGGAACTTCCCAGTGAGTCCTTATTCTCTATTACAGCAGAGGTGGATGGGGGAGTGAGGCTGGGCAAGGCTGGGTTCGGTAAGCCTGCTGTCAGGCTCCACAAACACTGATAAGGCAGCTGTTTTGGTGGTGGTTAAAAGTCCATTCCCAGCTTTCTGGGGAAAGCAGTCAGAAAGGAGCTGAGGTGGCCCCACCCAGCCAGAAAGTCTGTCTGTGGAGGCAGGGCCATTTGAGAGCCATAATTTGGCTGTCAGTAGCAAGTTTTCCTCTTCTCCCCCACTCCTGCTCTGTGGGCTTTCTCTGTGTTTTTCAGCAAACAGGATATTAAACCAGCTTGAGCTCCTCATGATGATGCTGTGGGCTGGGAGCTTCCCTGTCCAGGATTCTGGCCTATGCTGACAGAGTGGCCTTCCTGTTGCAGTGGGTGTGCTTTGCTAGTGTGCACAGGTGGGACCCACATTGTGTTCTCTTTTTAGTTTGGCCCACAGGGCTCCTTTGCCTCCTGAGATTAGTTGGCAAACCTCTCCTTCATGCCACCAAGTCACACAATTTAGTCCTGGGGGCATGAGATCTGGCCTTCAGGCCTGGGCATAGGTCCCTGAAGATCACTCCCTGAGCATGCCAGTGAGAAGTGTGCTGGTCCTGAATTGCCAATGAGGACTCAAGCAGATTTGATGTCTCTCTGTTTTGGGGTATGCCCTGCTCTGGTGGAGCAACTGGGCAAGTAGCACTGGGGAGGGCTGCTGAACAGGGAGCTCACAGTCTAGGCACCCCTTAGTCCTCTGCAGGTTTATAAGAGAAAATGTTTGAGCCCCACTCTCTATAGAAGCTCCAACAGAGGGGAAGCAGCAGTTCCTGTGAGCCCCAACTCAAGTCTCTCTCAGCAACCATAGACAGGGAAAGGGAAGGGGAGGAAAAGTGTCTGAATGGAGGACAGCTAGCACTCTGGTCATCTCTGCCCCTCTTTCTGGAAGGAAGCCCACCCACATTGTCCAGGATGTGGGGTCATGCAGATCCCTTGAGACCCCTTCAGCCTCCTGTGGCTTCTGTAATCTGGGCTAGAGTTAGGAGATGTTTGTGTGGGAACTGAGCAAGATGAAAACTGAAAGGCTGAAGCCCCATGGGGAGGACAAAAGTTCACAGTGGATGGAGAAGTAATATGGTGCTTACTGTCTCAGCTTAGATTTGTGTGATGGGAAACACCCATGGGGGCCGGCAGACTGATGCTTCATCCTCAAGAAGCTCCCGACTCACTAGTGGCAGAAGTTTTGGGGCTAATTAATGTAGAAAGGCTGTCCAGCCATCTGGGAACCTGATGACTTCCCCAGATATGAGGGAAGGAGGAGCAAACCACCCCCTTTACCCTTTTTACTGGACTCCAAGCCTCTCCTGGGTTGAAATCTGCCTCTTGTTCTGCTCTGCAACTTGTTCCCATGGAATCTCTCATAGGTTCTGCCACTTTTCCCTTAGAATTATACCCGATCTACACATTATTTGTTTAATTTTTTATTTTTCATGTAAAACTTTTCTTTTTTTCTGAGATGAACTGGCAACTGGTGTCTCTGGTCAGCTATTTGTTTTGTTCTCCCTCTTTTTCTTCTGTGAGAAAAATGTGAAGAACTTTAGAGAAATAATATACATCTTTTAGTTGTCAAATATCTCATTACAATTTTGGGATATAATGAATGTTTAAATATTAAAAAGAACAATTTGGGAAAATCAGTCATGCATTATTTTTGAGAAAATTGCTTTAGTTGCCCCAAGCTGATCAGAAAGATATTTTTTCTAAAGATTAATGGATTTTCAGATTATTTCTGAATATCATTCACTAAAGAAAGTGAATAAACATGTATTTTCTTAGCAATAGTGCTTTTCATACTGATGTAACTTAGAAATTAGTAGTTGTTAGTACTTTCATATATAATCTGTATTGCTGAAAGTATTGGAATGATCAGTTTGACATACAATGGTAAGTCTAGAGTAAAAAAAGGTTTATTTTATGGTTTTCAAAGAAACAGCTAAATTTTTTTCTTATTTGTTATATAACTGAGCTTAATTGATAAATATATGACAACATAATGCCTTGAGTTTTAAGATGTGGAAATATTTTACACATATTTAGCAAGCATCTACCAAAAGATATTTTTATTTTTAAAACATATTTTTCTCCCCTTCTATCACAATTCTTTAAAATGCATGGTAGTATTAAGCATCTGATTAGTGAATTCTTGAGAAGGAGTCGATCTTAAATAGGATTATCAAAGGAAATAAAAATATTTTAATATTTATATTAAAATTATAATAAACATCTGATTTTTTCAATTTGTGAACTAGAAATTAAGAAAATTTACTGGGTTTCTTACAGTAAAAATGCATTGTATTTTCTTGGGCAGATTTTGCTCTGTGCTTTTGTCTTTTGAAAGTGAGCTTTAGTTGAGGGTTCATTTTTATTTTTTAAAGGAAAGTGACATCCCAAGCAGAATTGCTGTAGTGGAGACCTGAGAATCTTTCACATCACTGCATGGGAGTATTTTCAATGCCACTAATCCCCAGTGGGTACATTTCCCCCACCTTAAGTGAGATATTTCTAAACATTACCATTTCAACTGAAGTTATTTGATAGATCACTATTATTTATTGATACTGTCTAAGTCTTGCTGCCAACACAATCTTAATACGTCATTACAAGTCTACTGGGTAAGCTGTTTTTCCATTTCTTAAGCTTTAGTGCCTATGCTGTATGGATTTGGCATTTAATAAATCACTGGACGGCCTGCAAACACATTATATTCCTGTAGTTGAGACTGTCTAGACAAAAGTGCATGGAGAGATCTTTCCACTCTAAGTAGCGGGAGAGCATTTGTTTGCCACAAATTGGTTCTGAATCAATTGCTTAGAAACTTGGCATATCCAGGCTTACTTGGATGCAGGAGGAGAGCAAGACTAAGTGCTGCGTGGGGTGCTTTTCTGCCTTTGGTTTAATTGAATAACTGAGAAGCAATACCTAAGAAACAACAGCTCTGTGGGAGAATAGCCTAGAATCTTACCCTTTTCAGGTTTGAGAGTTATCATACCAATCTTTATGTTCTATGACCTTTGTTTACAAAAACATATGAAAGGTTTCTTAAAACTGAGTAAGTGATACTATTAAGGTTGTATAATAAAGAAAAAAAATAAGAAGAAAAGAATAGGATATTCTTCCTGAGAGAAATATTATGTATATATGTTTATCCTGTTTCTCCGGTGAAGCTTGGAGGGGTGTGTGTGTGTGTGTGTGTGTGTGTGTGTGTGTGTGTGAAAGAGAGAATGAGAGAGCGAGGAGGGAGGGAGGGAGAGAGGGAGAGAGAGATGTTTCTTTGGTGAGCTTTCTGAAGCACAGCTCTTTTTCCATTTTAAAGGGGAATTTGTTTTAGAAATGATCTGGGATTGTGATAGGCTTCAGTTTTTGCTCTTTTTAGGTAGACCACTAGTAGTCATCTTAACTATTGCTTGTTCTTGAAGGTTAAATTAGTGCTCAGTAAATTTCTTAGTAATATGAGGTTCAGCATATCCCTTGAATTTTCCAGGCTATTCTGTTGCTGTTGTTTGTTTTATACTAGGTTTTTTTCCCCTCTCTGTTCTTGTCTTCTGGATATGTATCACCTAAAATTTTTTCTTAGCATATCCTCTTTTATGGTTTTCTTTAAATTTAAGATGATTTTGACAAAAAAATTATAAAAATGAGTTTAGAATCATTCAGATCTTAATGTCCTAGAATTTTTATTCAAAAGCTATGACTTAATAATCTTAACAATATATCACCATAATATTTAGCTCTTTCAGTGGATTTGAAGCTATTTGGTTCCACCTGCATGTGAAAGGGGAAAGAACACTCACCAGAGATATCTATTACTTGAGAAGTTGCTCCTTACAGGTGACCTGTAAAGAATACTGGTTCAATTGTTTATAAGTTTGAGTATGAACTTATTTTACAGTATTCACTTGTTATGAATACTACTCAAATCCCAGTTCATTTTGGCTTTTCATATTTGAAACATATTTGAATGTTGAAGAAATTACTGGACAAGTAAATGAACACATTTGAAGGACATAATTGGGCAGCAATGACTTTCCAGTTTAGGTCCCAAGTTCACGACCACATGGGTCTCCTTGAAATTTGAGCTAAAGTAGAAATCAGGGATTTTATGTCTTGCACAGAATAAACTTTTTCAATATTGATAGCAGAATTTTTCTCAACCTTAAATTCTAGTGTTTCTCGAGATGATTGTGCATTGTGATTCTTGTGGTTGTGTATTTAGGTCTTTGACTTTAAAACACTATTCAGTTCAGATTCATAATGCTATGTCATCTTCTGGCAATGTGATTATGCTTGTAATCATGCAGCCTTATAAATATGATCCAGTGGAACTGTGACTGCTTGCCTACATATTTGTGTTCATAGGTTTGGTGTCATCTGGAGACAGATTGGATGATTATAGGTATGAAGTTATTGGAAAAGTACCCAGAGGCTCCTCTTGTATCCAAGTGACTATGTAATACATCTTTTTCAAAAATGATCCCTTGGATAAGGGTTCCAGACCTTCACCTTGGAGTAAGTTTGGCAGACTTCATTTCTGTTATATACATGACACTGGGCCAATGGGCAGCCTCCCACTCTATGGAAAGGGGAATGAGAAAAGAAAAAAAAGAATTTCTGAAAGTATTAATTGGGAGTAGAAAAATGAGGAAAGGTCCTTGGGGGAAATTTCTCTTGCTTTATAGCATTACTTATGGTGAATCATTGTTGTGTAAGATATTTCTTGACTTGTCTTATGTTTTTAAGTTTAATTTTTTATTAAATCATAACTATACATTTGTGGAGTACAATGTGATTATTTGATATACAGTATGGAATGCTTAATTCAAACTGATTAACATAACCATCACCTCACTTATTTTTTTGTGTTAAGACATTTATAATTTACTTTTGGTTGTTTTGAAATGTACCCTTGCATTGTTTACATTAGGTGAAATCCCAATAATCTCAGGAGGCTTCCGCCTGACTCCTTCTTACTGGATTATATTTGTGCTTTATCGTTTGTATTAATGTGTAAATGATTGATATATTGGTTTCATAATAGTATTGAGTATGTTGGATACATTTTTTCCCCATTAAAAAAATTTTTCTTTTTAGAGACAGAGTCTTACTTTGTTGCCCTGGGTAGAGGGCCATGGTGTCACAGCTCACAGCAACCTCCAGCTCTTGGGCTTAGGTGATTCTCTAGCCTCAGCCTCCCAAGTAGCCGGGACTATGGGCGCCTGCCACAATGCCTGGCTATTTTTTCCAATCTTGAGATACTTTTGTTAATCCTTTCATGGGTTGATGGGCATTTGAGCTGCTTCTATGACTTGGCAATTATATATTGGACCACAGTAAACATTCTGGTGTAAATATCTTTGTGGCAAAATGATTTTTGTTCATCTGGATGGATACCTAGTAATGGAATTGCAGGATGAAATGGTAGGTCAACTTTTAGCTCCTTGATAATTCTCCATACTTATTTCCCAAAAGGCTGTATTAGTTTGCAGTCCTACTAGCAGTGTAGACTATTCCCTTCTCTCCACATCCATGCAAACATCTGCAGTTTGGGGATTTTGGGATGTGGGCTAATGACTTGTCTAATTTTTATATTTTAAATCCTAGCCTTCCATGTCCAGAGACTTTATATTTAACCCACTATCCCCTAGAAGGAAATGTTGATTTTTTAAAAATTCTTGGTAATTAATACCAAAAAAACCCAAACAAACAAACAAACAAAAAAAAACCTCTAACCTCCAATGTCTGTAGGGCAAAAATCCTTAAGTTTATCTTTTTCTTTCAGTGGAGAAGAGAAAACATTGAAAAACATCATCTAACAAGAAAATATTTATTTTATAAGTAAAATTTAAAAAACTTTGTAAAATATCCTTTTTTCTGCTTTCCATGTATTTTGAGCATATGGATGCCTGGAATAAATTGAACCTAGAGGCCAATCTGAAAAGGCAGATAAACCAAAGAATTCTTATGTATGATTGGCAAATCTCGAGAGTGCCAATTTAGAAGAATGCTAATAAGCAGGATGCTTCTGTGAGTTTGTAATGTTCATCTAAATCTTCTCTCAGCTGCCAGCTGAACTTGTGAACACTTTGGCCTGGCTCCGAACATTGGCAGAATGGTTCTTTAGTTCCCACCAGTCCCCCTCTCCCCTTGTATGGAGACCTCTACCATTGACAGGGGACATCCAGACTGACTTGGAGCCCTGGATTTCACCTCTGCTTGCTCCTAGGATGGCACCTCAAACTCAGCCTTCTACCCTACTCATTTCTTATCCTACCTTCTCTCAAGCTCAGATTCTCGATATTATGAGGCAACAGTTGACTTATATTCTATCATAGCACTCTCCAACACAAATATAATATGTGAACCATATTATGTAATTTAAAACTTTCTCCAGCTAAAAAGCCACATTAAAAATAGGTAAAAATAAGTTTAATAATAGATTGTATTAAACCAGGATATACAAAATATTCTACATGTTATAAATATACACATTATTGAGATATCTTTTTATTATTGTTTTTCAAACTAAGTCTTTGAAATATGGTGTTTATTTTATACTTACAACATGTCTCAATTTGGGCCAGCTACATTTTAAGTTCTTAATAGTCATATGTACATGTATTAAACAGTACAGCTCAATCTACAAGCAGTTAACAGGAAAGGCAAAGAAAACCCTCCTCTGATGGCATTCTTTAGCCCTTCTAGGTAATATATGATTGCTCTGTTAGCTGTGTCCTGGATATAATGCATGTGCTTCTGTTGTTTCACCGAAAGACTTTTGGCAGATAGGATTCTGGAGGGCAAGGAGCTGTGCTGTAGCTGCACAGCTGCTGAGTATCTGGTCTGTGGCTTCCTGCATCTGCCTGAAAGATAGGCCTTGTCCCCCAGTCCTTCTGTATAACATTGTGCCTCATTCTCATCAAGGGAAATTAAAAACAGATTTTTGAGCTTTGGTTTCTGGCACATATATAACATTTGGATTTCTAGGTTTGGGGGTGGGCTTGTTGGAGTTACAATTTTATAAAAAGTCTGATCAATTTCTGATCCTACCCATGTGGTCCAAACCCAGAATACTGAATCATCTAGCACCTGGAGGGAGGTTATTTGACAGGGGTAATGTCATAGCGCAGGCTGCAGGAGAAGTAGATGGCAGCGTCCCGTTTTGCATCCCCCTTTCCCTACCCTGCATCTCTTCAGTTTGGATGGTGTGTTTTATTACACTCTAATCACATGAAAGGGGAAGGACAGAAGCCTTGAGAGGGAAAAAAATCCAGTGTGGAAAGTGAGACACTAACACAGAAAACAAAACAACAGTGTTTAAAATAATTCTCTAATGGCTTCTCCAAAGGAAATTTAAACTTTTATGCAATGGAGTAATTTAAATGATTCATAGTAAAAGTCTTGCAGATTTATCCAATCATCAGTCAGTATGCCAAATGATGGTGTTAGAAGAATTGCACATCAAAGGCGAAAATAAAATTATTTCACGTAGCAACTGGGGTTGTTATCCAAATTGAATAACCAAAATGAGACAAAGTTATGTCCTCCATAGCCATAAATCAACAACAGTGGGCTCTACTGCATTTTTAATTGGCAGCATGTTTCCCTTCATACACCCAAATATGGATTCAGGAAGTTTGTCTTCGCTGCCTGGGCACTTTTATAATGCTTATCATTATAAAACTGCAGAAGCAAGGGAGGTAAAAATGGGACTACAAGAGACAAAAGCTTTTGTAAGGATTGTAAATTATATGCATTAATGTCATTAAGCCATTACAAAATTCAATTTCTATGTGGGTTTAAAGCCAATTTTAAAAGTCAACTACCTACCAATTAATTCAAAAATAATTTTGAGAATTAGTCTTCAGTTTTGAAGAGGGTTTGTTTCAAATGTTGAAGAGTTTGTCCTGGTGAATATTGGGATCAGCAAATGTTTCATAGTTGAAAAGGAAAATTCTGAATATGACAAAAATCACACAGTTTTTTATTAAAGATGATATGTGGTAAAGAGAATTAGAAGTATTTAATATTTTTGATCTTAGCTTTGAAAATTGGGTGAAGTCTATGCTAAAAATGGTTCTCTTGAAGCTCATTGGGTAGTAACTTGCTAAGACTCTGAGAATCCAGGTGGGGGCAACCTGTTGGTGGCATAGAGTTTACATGCTGCCAGGAGTCAGGAGCTGCAGCAATGGTCTTCCACATACGTACCCAGGTGGTGAGTGAGACTGTTCTGTTCTTCTCTTTCCAAAACTACGGTTTTATACATAAAAGTTCAAAGTAAAGACCACATTAACTTTTATTTTAAGTAATAATGAGCACAACTCAATGACCTCTTACAACATTTCCAGTTGAAAAGTTAATTTCCTGAATTCTCCTAAACTACTCAAGATGGGCATCTTTAGGGTGGGAGCTGGATATGCAAAACAGTAAGAATGGGAGACAGGAGGTGAAGGTCACTTCAGACCTAAACCAACCAGACCAGCTGTGCCATGTTGGCCTTAGCCTGACTGACTCCTTATTCTCATCACATGTTCTGTCGTAGGGGTGTTCACAGCTCAGATACAGCTGATTGTGGCTCTGGAGGCATTTTTGAGAGATGTCAGAAGTCCAGATTTTTATGAGGAATTGCCCAGTTTAAAAATGTTGGCAATAAATTCAAATTAATAAACCTAACAGAATGAAATAAAACATTTAGTGTTTGAGTCAAATTAAACTGTCCTGCAAGGCAGGTGCATCCAGATATCCTTTGAATTGCAATCTCTGTTTTATTGCTTTAAAATTCTCTGCATTTCAATAGAAAGAAAAGCTTCATGATTGCAATTTTCTTTTTAAAAAGAGTTTAGTGCCTTAAAGTAGGCCTTAATTACTCATCTGTTCTTATTTTATACAAGCTCTGTTCTGGGTCCATTTTACTTTGGATTGAGTATTTTCTGAGCTGTGAAATAGTCTCAGAATCCTTAGTCATTTAAGTTCTGCTCTGAATGTAGATTTTATCATAAAGTTGTCTTTAATCCCTTTTCCCTTAAGCCATCTCCCACATATTTTTTAAAGCTCATCAATATAAGTGTTTGTGTCTGTCTTATTTGTTTCTTATGTTTAGAAGGGGAAAAAGGAGATTGATTGCAAGGGTCATAAAAGTAATGATGCATTTAATGAAAGCATGTATTTTATAGATAAAATAAACTTTAAAAAATAACTTGAAGCCAGTACTCAGATTAATGAAATGGAATGACCTTCAGTAACTAGTTTCTTTATCATCAGGTCATTTGAGTCCTTCCTTATTTTTATTTATTTTTAATTTGCTTTTTTAAATTTTGATTTTGATGACTTTATCCTAGTTACTTCAGATCCTCTATAAAACCTTAAAAAATTTTAAAGGTCCTTGTAAAATTCTGAGCTCTAGCAGAATTATGATGTTTTTAACTGTGTAAAATCTGAATGACTTGTTGCTTTGGAAAAATGCTTTCATACTTCCTTCATTTAAAATAAATCTACCCAGGTTGGGCAATATTCTAAGGCATTCATGTTTCTGCTTTCATGTAGATAACATTCCAGTAGGAGGAAAGCCAGTAAGTAAATAGAACTAGTTTTAGTTAACATTCAGCCTGGAAAATAAGAACCAGTTTAGAGCTCTTGACCATGGGAAATTTACGATGGGAAGGTTGTTGTACCACTGCTTGAATTGCTGAGAAGCCAGACAGGATGGTATAGCTACCCCCAGATTAGCCACAGCGGGAAGTTACTACCAACTGTAGGGCTGAGGGATACTGTGAGGACGTAGAGTGGGGAGTTGAGGCCCTCCAGTGGGAGCAGGGACCCTGCCTCACAGTCTTCTGCAATGTCTGCCTAAGCCTGCCAAGAAGCCAAAGGGTAAGAGAGAAGGTGGAATGTAGGAGGTTGTGAAAGTATCGAGCAGAAAGATGGTAGCTGTGTCTGGAGAGTCAGGATATGTGAAGAGGACTATCAGGACTTAGTAAATTCCTAAATGCAGAGTATAAGGGAGAGAGTAGAGTCAAAGATGACTCCAGGGCCTGCAGTGTTCAGCAGTGTCAGATAATCACTGGGACAGCAATCAAAATCAATCAAGATCAATCAAGATGAAGACAGATTATTAAGATTATCATTTTATTAAGATGAGAACAGAGGACTGAATTTGGCCAGGGAAAAACCTCTCTGATCATTTTAACACCTGATTGAATGGAGTGGTGCTAAAGAAAGCCCAGCTGAAAGAGAAGGTGAGGAAAAAGAGATAGCCTTTGTGAGCAATTGTTGCATGGAGTTTTGCAGTGAAAGGGAGTGTTCTGGGTTGGTGGTAGCACTGACATCTTAACCACTCACTGGAAGCTAGAACACAATGGGTGAATGCTTCTAACTGTGAGGAACAATGATTTCTAGCCTTGAATTCTACGTGCAAGCAAGCTGTCAATTATGTATAAGGGTCAATGAAGACCTTCTCATGCATACCAGAGCCCCAGTAATGTGCCTCCAAGGCATTCTGTCTCAGAAAGCTGCTGGAGGATATTCATTTCTCTTGAAAATTTCAGAATATTAGAGAGCACACATGTTTTGTTTACAGACTTTGTTTTGTACAGACAGAGTCAAAGTTATGTGTCCCCTTCACCCAGATACAGTATCCAAAAGGTTGAATTTACCCGTCCCCTCTCCCCCACCCTCAGCTTGATTTTCACTGAGATTTGCTTCCATATGTGCACTTAAGGTTTGATTGAATGGAGACAGTGGAGGATATTCTTCATCAAAAATGGAGACATAGACCCAAAAGAAGACATAGGATCCAGGAAACAGTGGGAAGAGCTTCAAAATATGCAAAGGTAGGTCTTAGGACAGCTGTATGGCAGGCCTTAGAAGTAACTCAACCAGATAGGAGCAGGAAGGTGGCGGAGACCTGGAGATACTTGTGTAGGAGTTGGGGTGGGGGTTGGAATGGAGCTGATATGTAATCTAATGTCAAAGGCCAAGTTAACTACACAAAGAACTGTGTAGAAAACAAAATTAAGAAACACTTTAACAAACATTGGAATGTTTGGGAAGTGTTAGAAATAAATTCATTAAAACCTTAGTAAGTAAAAACTAAAGACAAATTTGTAGTTAAGAGGAAACACAAAGTTGTACAAGAAAGAAAATACAGTTGACCCTTAGCAACATGGGTTTGAACTGTGTGGGCCACTTATTCATGGGTTTTCTTTCACCTCTGTCACCCCTTAGCCAGCAAAACCAGCTCCTCAAAATCAGTGCCCACAAAATCAGTAGCCTTCATATATGCCAATAGCAGTCAAGCTGAGAAGAAAATCAAAGACTCTATACCTTCTACAGTAGCTGCAAAGAAGATGAGTTACTTGGGGATATCTCTAACAAAGGACATGAAAGATCTCTATGAAGAGAACTACGAAACCTTGGGGAAAGAAATAACAGAAGATGTTAACAAATGGAAGAACATCCTATGCTTGTGGATGGGAAAAATCAACATCATTAAAATGTTCATACTACCCAAAGCAATCTACAGATTTAATGCAATCCCCATCAAAGTACCAGGGTCATACTTTGAAGAACTTGAAAATAGTACTTTGTTTTATTTGGAACCAGAAGAAACACCAAATAGCTAATATAAGAATAAAAACAAATCTGGAGGCATCATGTTACCAGACTTCAGGTTATACTATAAGTCTATAGTGATCAAAATAGCTTGGAACTAACACAAAAATAGAGACATAGATCTATAGATCTTTTCTATGGAATAGAAAAGAATCTACAGATGACCCCAGCCATATATCACCATTTGATCTTTGATAAGCCTAAAAAAAAATACACTGGGAAAAAGAATTCCTGTTTAATAAATGGTGCTGGGAGAACTGGTTAGCCACATGTAGAAGTCTGAAACTGGACTCATACCTCTCACCATTGACAAAAATTAATTCTCACTGGAGAAAAGATTTAAGACATGAAACAATAAAAATTCTAGAAGAGATTGTGGGTAAAATGCTTGAAAGTATTGGCCTGGGAAAAGATTTTATGAGGAAGACCCCCTCCCCCCCGGCAATTGTAGCAACTCCAAAAATAAATAAAGGAGATTTGATCAAGCTACAAAGTTTCTGTACAGGTAAGCATGCCACAACCAAAGCAAACAGGCAGTCTTCAGAATGGGAGATTTTTGCATCTTATGAATCTGACAAAGGCCTGATGACTAGAATCGACAAAGAACTCAAATTAATCAACAAGACAAGAACAAACAACCCCATTTATAAGTGGGAAAAAGACTTGAAGAAAAACTTCTCTGAAGATGACAGATGAATGACCAACAAATGTATGAAAAATGCTCATTGTGTTTAATCATTAGAGAAATGCAAATCAAAACCACTTTGAGATATCATCTAATCCCAGTAAAATTAACCCACATCACAAAGTCCCAAATCTGAAGATGCTGGCATGGATGTGGAGGAAAGGGAACACTTCTACATTGTTAGTGGGATTGCAAACTAATACAGCTTTTATGGAAAGAAGTACGGAGAAGTCTTAAAGAACGAAAAGTTGAACTTTCATTTGATCCTGCAATTCCATTACTAGGTATCTACCCAGAAGACCAAAAATCATTTTACCACAAAGACATTTGCACCAGAATGTTTATTGCAGCTCAATTCATAATTACTAAGTCATGAAAGGAACCCAAATGCCCATCAATCTATGAATGTATTAGCAAACTGTGGCATATGTATACCATGGAATATATTCAGTCATAAGAAAGGATGGAGACTTTAT
>CAUYON010128526.1:0-29866 GCA_963573935.1 Arctocebus calabarensis
GTGGGGGTGAAGGAAGGGGAGAGCAGAGAGAGGAAGAATGAGAGAGGGGTGGGGAAAGGAAGAGCAGAGAGAGGGAAGGAGTAAGGGGGGTGGGGTCTTGGGGTCTTGGTGTGTGCCACACCTTTTGGGGGCAAAACACGATTGTAAGAGGGACTTTTCCTAACAAATGCAATGAGTGTAACATGGTTTCTTGTATCCTCAATGAATCCCCAACAATTAAAAAAAAAAAAAAAGAGTTGGTACTACAATTACTGTATTTTCTGGTTTTAGGTTAAGGGATTGAATTACTAAGCTAGCTAGACATTTACTGACCTGGTGACTTGGCATTCTGAATTTAAAGAATGACCCATATTTCTTTACCTGCTATGGAAATTGATTCACGTTACAAAATCCATCAATCACCTATTCAAAAATTATCAAATCAATAAACATTTCTTACATAAATGCTATTGATGAGACATGGAAACATTGCTTGCCAAGAATGCATATTCTTGAAGGGAGGATAAAATAAGCCAGTTACATATTAAATTATCATAACACATTTAGTATTGGTATTTATGAGTCACATTAAGCACATATAAAATTTATAAATAATGGTTTAGAAAAATGCAGAAGAACAAGGAAATACTTCATGTTTTAAAGTACATTCAAACTAATCCAATTTCTATAGAAAGTAGTATGGACATACCTCAAAGAACTAAAAATAGATATAACATCTGATCCAGCAATCGCACTATTAATTATTTGCCCAAAAGAAAAGGATGTTTTGCCATAAAGACACATGCACTTGACTGTTTATAGCAGCACAATTCACTATTGTGAAGATGTGGAAACAATGTAAATACTCATCCTCACATGTGTGGATTAATAAAATGTGGTGTACGCATACCCTGGAGTGCTACTCAGCCATAAAAAAGGGTGATCTGGTCTCTTTTCTAACAATCTGATGAAACTAGAGATAGTTCTGACAGAGAATATGAGTCTGTTTGATCTCAAAGGTAGGAATGGGCATGACCATAGAAAAGAAATGGAGATTATCCAGTTGCTAATATGACTGCAGAACAATTATAAACCATGGATTTTTTTGAGGAGTGTTTGAACAAAAAGTATCTTATTTCATTTATCTAGTTATACGAGACATGAAATTTTAATCTACAAACCTTCACATACATTTGGAATTGGCCCTGTACTCACTTCTTAACAGAGAAAAAACATATCGTAATGACTTTTATTATTCTATAATATTATTAAAATAAAAATGAGTGCAGGTTTAGAAATAAATAACATGGACATGTACTGCCAGAAATATGTCAGAATATTGAAACTGCACTTGAATAAATTAAACATCATCGCACATCTCCACCTTCCATGAACTCAAGAAAAGCTGAGTTTTGCCACCTATACTGGAGATTTTCACAGCGACAATAATAATGGTGTATTTTTGACTTACACACAACTAAGACGAGTTGCTGCTGATGACATTTTTTTTTTAATTTTCTATTGGGACTGGAAAATATTTCTATTGTAATTTAAAACTAATGGAACATAAACTCATTTAATATTGTCAAAGTCTCATTATTTGGCTTGTTGCAAAAATAGCTGGTGATACCACCGAACATATTTATATATTTTAATTGCTATTTTTATCAAAAGTTTCAACTGTGTAAAAAATAGAAAGCAATTAAAATATCAGCTAAGGTTGGCAGAACAGAGTACATAGCAGTTGTCAGCAATAAACTATCAAATACAGTCAGTCATAGGAAAATGTGCCATGGTTCAGTAATCATGAGAGAAGGAGAAATGTGCTATAATTTTCTTCAGGAATTAAGACTGATAAGAAATTTTAATAGTGTTTTATGTTTATTGAAATATAACATGCATACTCATAAGTTTGGGCACATGTGCACATATATACATATGTATTTAATATTGGTTGCTCCTTAATATTTTTAGGCAGCTACTTTGAAATAGTCATGTTTTTAAATAAGAACTTGAACATATCCATGACTTAGGATTTATGAATTGGGCTGCAATAAATATTCTAATACAAATATCTTTGTTACAATGTGATTTTTGGTCTTCTGGATATATACCTAGTAGAGGAATTATAGGATCAAATGGCAATTCTATTTTTAGATCTCTAAGTACTCTCCAAACATCCTTCCTAAAGGAACGTCTTAGTGTGCATTCCCACCAGCAGTGTAGAAGTGTCCCCTTTTCTCCACATCCACGCCAACATCTCTGGTTTTGGGATTTTGTGATGTGGGCTAATCTCACTGGAGTTAGATGATATCTCAAAGTAGTTTTGATTTCCATTTCTCTAATGATTAAGGATGATGATCATTTTTTCATGTGTCTGTAGGCTGTGCACCTATCTACTTCAGAGAAGTTTCTTTTCTGGTCCCTTTCCCACCCTGCGATGGGATCACTTGGAAAATGCCCAAGTGTCCATCGACCCATGAATGGATTAATAAATTGTGGTACATGTATACCATGGAATACTATGCAGCCTTAAAGAAAGATGGAGACTTTACCTCTTTCATGTTTCCATGGATGGAGCTGGAAAATAGTCTTAGCAAAGTATCTCAAGAATGGAAGCAAAAGTATCCAAGGTACTCAGCCCTACTATGAAACTAATTTATAGCTTTCATATGAAAGCTAATTTATAGCTTTTCACAGCATAAGAATATGGGGAAAGGGGCAAGGGAGTGGAGGGAGGATAATTGGTGGGATCACACTCATGGTGCATCTTAGAAGGGAACAGGTGAAACTTACTAAATGTAGAATATAAATGTCTGAACACAATAACTAAGAAAATGCCAAGAAAGCTATGCTAACCAGTTCTATGAAAATATTTCAAATTGTAATATTTCAAAATATTTCAAAACCAGCACATCGTACTGCATGATTACATTAATGTTAATGGCTATGATTTAATAAAAAAAAAAAAAAAAGAACTTGAACAAATCACAGGAAAGATTGCTACACTTCTGCACTCTCTGGCAAACTTTTCACATAGGTTAAGGGTATGGTCACCAAATGGGAGTAACTAGAAAGCTAGTACATTTCTTGATTTTTTAAATATAATTGCTAATTATTGATTGATATGTTCAGAGGTGAGATTTCTGAGTAAGTATTTTGGAGAGATGAAAATGTGTTTATAATTTCATTTATCCCATGTACATCTTTTCTATATGCAAATGTCTCATCTATAGACTGGAAACTCTCAGTCATGAACGATAAATTACGAGAAAGAGTTGATGAGATCATGACAATGTTTCTCAGAAAATACTTGGCTCCAAACTAGTTGATTTTCTCAGGAAATATAACACTATGGCCGCCTTCCTTTATGCTAAAAGATTTGATGTTAACCAATGAAAAATTCAACCTGAGTGTTTTGTGTCAGTGTATGCTCAGAAGAAGTGGGTGACAGTATTTGAACCACTGAGATGATATCAAGAGATTGCATCAAGTGCATTTTAAAACTATATTACAGATATACTCCTAGTCTGATATCATAAAAGTATATGTCCCGTGCTTCTCACTTTTGTGCCTTTTAGATTACTTGCTATAGTTCTGATTGGAATTATCAATCCAAGTTAAAAATTTTGGCAGTTTAAACTTTAAGGAATAAAGCAATAAATAAAAACTGGAGAAATTATGAAGGTGATCTCTTCAATACGTCTCCCTTCTGCCATCCTGGTTATCTGTTGTAACTGGGTCATATTTTCAATCAATCTGGAATGAAATTACATCCTATAGGCAGGACGAAAGGAAAACTTTTAAAACCTCTTTGTTGAAATCACATACTATAATAAGATCAGAGAAAGAAAATCTATTATATGCATTGAATGAATAAAACAGACATATAAGTTTAACTCCAGACAGAGCCTCACTATGTTGAAAGTACCTGTGGCGTCACAGCTCACAGCAACCTCCAACTCTGGGGCTTAAGTGATTCTCTTACCTCAGCCTCCCAAGTAGCTGAGACTACAGGCACCCGCAACAAGGCCCAGCTATTTCTTTGTTGCAGTTGTTGTTGTTTACCTGGCCCAGGCTGGGTTCGAACCCAACAGCCTGGGTGTATTGTATGTGGCCAAGGCCCTTACCCACAGAGCTGCAGGCGCCACCAGAATTCTGAACTCTTTGTAGCATCACAACAGTTTACTCCATGAGTGATTCAAAGCATTTTATAGGAATATATGTGGAACTGCTGATAGGTTTTTAAAAAAATGAATGGGTGAGAATATTTAGACTAAAAAGATTAGAAAAAGTAAAGGAAAATAAAATCAGAGTGAGTCAAAAAATTAAAAAGCCTGTTTTAAAAAAGTGAGACACTTTTTCACTTTAATCAATTACATGTGAGACTATTACAGGGAGATAAATTAATTTTTCAAATAAGGCACTAATTTTAGTTGTGCTGAGAACAGATTCATTCACCTTCTTACTTATTCATTAGTTTACTCGCTAAACAAAATATGGTGAGAACCAGAGATATTTCTCTCACATGTCTAAAGAAGACAGAGAATATGTGTGATATAATATTACATAACATAGCATAATATCATGTCATGAACAAGGCTCAGGGAAATATTCTAGTGTGAAACTAATAATTCTATAGAGCATTTCCCCATCATATTCATTAGCAGGAAAGATGGCAAATCATTTACAATTTAATAAACATAAATTATGTGCAC
Source organism: Arctocebus calabarensis (assembly GCA_963573935.1). Taxonomy (NCBI): domain Eukaryota; kingdom Metazoa; phylum Chordata; class Mammalia; order Primates; family Lorisidae; genus Arctocebus; species Arctocebus calabarensis. Next base: position 4,698 of record CAUYON010128526.1, read on the forward strand.
ATTATTCCAAAAAGTGGTTAATTCCCAGTGTTAAAATCTTTGTGGTAATGGATCCCTGCTAATCCTCAGATAGCAGTAGCGTGCAATGTGATTTATGGTGGAATTCACACCAAGGTGGCGAAGTGGGGACACAGATAACAAATTTAGTCCCTACAGTCAGCACCTTTGTTAAGGAAAACAGAGATGCCTTATTATATTTACTTTTATCTATTTTAATGATTACCTTATTTTCTTTTAAATGCTATTCCCTTCTCCTACATGTTCTTCATTTCTGTTTAATTTACATTTGTGTTTTCTTTACAAAAGTGATATTTTCCTTTCATATGTGTTTTTGTTTATTTAAACTGTATTCTAATTCATTTTTTCCTAAACCAATGTTCAGTAGATATTCTATATTTGTCTTTGACTGAGAAATAAAACAAAACAAACTAAAATCTTTTTCAAGTTTCCTTTATTTTAATGATTTTCACTTGAAAAAAATGCAAACACTGTATATTCCTAGATGTATTTCTTATTTTGTCTTGAGTCAATGGATAGCTCTTTCACTGAATGACTCTGATCCATGGACGGTTGCTTACAAAACACGGTATTTGGGAATCAGGTACGGCATATGATTCAATCATTTCTCCATAAATATATTTATGTTAGCTGAGTGTTTGATAATTTTTGGCTAGACATAAATTGACTATTTCATCATATGTTATACATAACAATTTCGTTGGAGTGTTCTAGTTGCACAACTGGCTAGCGCATGGCACTGGTATGCTGGTGCAAACAATTACGTTGGTAGACTATCAAAGCCAGATTTAAAAAAATGAGTCACTGTCAGCATCATATTTGAAAGCTGAAGAGCTCACCAAGAAGAAGTAAGTATCAAAGTGGCCACTCACCACTCCACACATGTAGAATAACCATGAACATCACTGAAACTTCCATCTTCAATCAAGTTTGGATCCATTCCAGCTTATACTGGAAAAGGCCGTCAAAGCCTGGCTAGGATATAGTAAATTACTGCAATAAACGTGAATCTTGGGGCATTTTTGAAAGCAGAAGGAACTAACCTCCTCTTATTCATTGAAAGTAATATCAAACAATCACAGCAACTCAGTCAAGCACCAATAGAAAATTTAACTTTGACCTGTGTAACTTCCAGGTGTTAAGTTAAAAAAAAAAGCAGGTTATAAAATATGTAGGTGTGGCTCGGCTCCTGTGGCTCAACTGGCTAAGGCGCCAACCACGTTCACCTGAGATAGCAGGTTCAAATCCAGCCCGGGGCCCGCCAAACAACAATGATGGCTGCAACCAAAAAATGGCCGGGCATTGTGGCGGGCGCCTGTAGTCCCAGCTACTCAGGAGGCGGAAGTAAGAGACCCGCTTGAGCCTAGGAATTGGAGGTTGCTGTGAGTTGTGATGCTACAGCACTCTATCCAGGGTGACAGCTTGAGGCCCTGTCTCAAAAAAAAAAAAAAAATATGTAAGTGTATATGGATGCATCTCTGTTAACTCTATGATTTAAAAGCTGAGGAAGTTTAAAATGCAGGCTTATCTGAATATACTATGTATGTTAACTGATAATATTTCTTCTTGTCTGTGATCGTTCTGACATTGGAATGCTAGGTCCTCGCCCTTCAAACATTTCAACCACCAAAGCTTTAAAGTGTCATTGCTTATTTTACGTTTTTCGTCCATGCTTAGAGCAAGTCTGCCAAACACATGCTATCTGTGCATTTTGTTCTTTAACCAAGACATCTGTGTCTTCATAAAACAAAAACAAATATCAATTAAAATTGAAAATGCAATCAATCCATTTCAGCCCAAATCCCAAAACAGGCAGTAAATAGACACTACAGTTTTGCAACTCTAGCCACTCAGACCAAACCCAGTTGCTGGAATATTCTAGGTGTACTTATTTGTACAGAAAAGGCGGGCTCTGTCTCTGTTCAGAACTATTTAACACTTTGGTCAGTGGTGGTGGGGTGTTGAGGCATGATTCACAGCATGGTCATTAAAGGATGTTTTTGAGGTTTAAGCATATTCCATCCACCAAAACACATTACCCTTTAAACCTGGTACTGCATCTGTGATTAGTTTACACAGTTAGGATTTTTGCACTTGATTCTCCATCTCTATCTCAATTTCTTTCAATTGGACTCCTTGCCTGCCTTCTCCCTTGTCATTTTGTCTCTTATTTAAAAGACTGTATAAGTTGGGAAAATTATATCTACAGTAATGTACACCCATGTATGCAATTATTATATTTATACGTTAACTACCTTCTCATAATAATCTCATATTTGCTTAAAAACAATATTTTAATGAAATAGTTGCTATTTTCTTTGGTAGAAGATAAATTAATTGCCCTAGTAAATAGATAGATATATTCTCATGCTCTCATAGAGTGGACATTTTCAGAATTGGAAATATGGAAATATAACGCCTAGCTGGACTTTTCTTCTAACAAGTTAATCACTTCCTTTAAGCAGTGATTTCAGAGATTAAAGGAGTCACTTCCTCTAATTGTTTAATAGGGATGTTACACACACAAACACACACATACACCTACTCACAACATACAGCCACACACTATTTACTCACCATTGGTGCCAGGGGTATATTTACTACAGATGATCAAAAGTTTTTATTTTATGCTGTATTTATAAATATAGAGAACCATTTCTGGGGCTAATATAACACATAGAGCTATGATTAAGAATTTCAAAAGACTCATTTTTTCTTCTGCCACACACACTTCCCATTGCTACCCTCAGCCTTTACAGGATTAAAACAGAGACATTCGATTTAATATTTTAATTTTTTTGTCTGGCAGAAAAGGTAACAAAAAAGAGTTCAAAGCAGAGTCACATAGATTCCTAATACGCATGAGAACTGAGCTTTCCATGAAATCCCATTTTTGAAAAAATATAAGTCAAACCATCTGAACTCAGGAAAGAGAGACAGAGTCTGTATTTCTAAAAATATGCTGCAATAAAACTGCCAAGGGCCATGGGATTTTATGGAAAAAAATTTTCTCTTCCTCAGCATCAATAGAAAAAGGGGGCATTTATTAGATGCTTTTAGGATCAATAGAAACTTTCTTTTTAACTTTATCATTAAATAAGTTTCAGATGGATTCAGAAAATAATTCATAAAATATATTCACATATAAATAAAATTTTTGCTTCATCTGATTATAATATTTTAAAGGGCTTTCTGGATACTATAATAACCAAGGCAAATGCCAATAGACTTGCAAAGCTATGCAAAGCTTTAATGCTTCATATCAAAACCATAAAATGTAAAATACATTGTGAAAAAAAGAAAAAATTATAACATATTTTATTAATAGCGAGGAAATAATTGGAATTGAGACACTGTGACACTAAAACTTCAAATTTTTTAAGTATAGAAACAAACAGATCATGATTAAAGTATGACCAATGACCAATAAGTTTACAAAACATTACTTAAACATTCTGATAAACAAGCACACCACAAATGCCAATTAGTTGAACAATAAAATGTCCTTTTCAATCTGTCTTTAATTTACATTCTATACTAATCACATTCATTTTTTTTCCTTAAAGTAATTTAGGAATACATGTTATATAATGCTTTAATTGTTTAAATATCTTGATTATATTGGGTATAGCCAATATATTAAATGACTTTATCACTGCTATATTTATAACAGAAAGAATTTCATAGTAGAAGAATATCTATTAATAGGAAAATATTGAAATTAATTGATATACATATTACAAAATATTTCAGATTATTTTCTTAATCATTTTACAATTAAACAATATAAGTTAACATTAAGTGGGAAAAAGGTACCAACTGATCTCTTTATTCAGTTTCATTAAACATAGAAACTCAGATTGCAGAAATGAAAACATTATGCATTGGTGGATAGGTTCAGATCAGAGGATTCTATAGCCAAATATAAAGAGACATGGAATTTCTGGAGGTTAATGTTATATATACACACTTAACATTGGTAATGACATTTTTGATAGCTCAAATCTGTTTTGTAATGATTGGAAATCTTACAGAATTTTCTTTTCTTTCTTAAGACTGCTAGAATCCCAGACTCATGAAACAACTACAAGAGCATATCAATATCCAGGTCACACCATGTGTTGGTGGTACAGCTCGAAATTCCCGTTAGAGAAATTGGTATATTTCCTAACACTGGTGACATGTTAGAATTGTTTAGAATCATTTAATAAATAATTTCATCTGACCCTACCTGCTTATAATTCAGGACATTAAGGAGTAGCGCCAAGGGCAAAAAAAACCCTTGAGTGATTCAAAATTTCAATTAAGGTTAAAAGAAACTAACACTGGGTTCTATTCTTCTGCTTTAACCTCTGAACCGTTTCATCAGACTCATTCTTCTTTCCTTCTTCCCTTTTTTCTTTCCTCCTTATAAGGGCCAGGATCCCACGATCAGCATCTAATCTAAACCTAATCACCTCCCAAAGGCTCCACCTACCAACACCATCACATTGAGGATTAGGGCTACAACAAATGAATCTTTCATGGGACACAAACATTCAGTCCTTTACTCCAGAAGACTCGGTACCATTTACAAAACATGCAAAAGAGACATACAATAGACTGCATTGAAAAAATAAAATACTTATAAGTGCCCGTCTAGTTCAGAAGTTTTAGGATAAGTAGATGACATCTTATTTTGGAAAAACTGGTTAGGTGAGAAATCAGGACTTTGATATAGCATTTGCTTTTATAAAGCCTACTATTTCAATGTTACCTAGTAACTAAAATTATTATCCACTATTCTTAAGCAAAGTGTTAAAATACACTCTGGAGGTACTGTATACAACAGTTCTTGGATTACTAAACATGTTTGAGAAAACAAATTTACCAGTTTAGGAATTTTCTAGAATATGCAAATAACATTCAGGAAACTAGTAAAACAAAATAATCACACAATCTAAATATTTTTCACATGGTTAATCCATTCTCAAAAGACAAATATATTTTGTAGTTGTTTGTAAAGAGTTTTGCCATTCTTTTTTTTTGTTGTGTTTATTATTAAATCATAGCTGTGTACAATAGTGCAAAAGAGTTTTGACATGTTTTCTACCTTTTTAAACTTCAAAATTTTATCAACTAGCTACGCAAGTGTTTCAAATACTCTCATCTAATAAAAATAATACCTATCTACAAATCCAACAGGTTCAAACAGGAACATTAAATATTCTGAGAAACAAACAGCACTTATAGCATCTGTTTTATTTTTATTCTTTTATTTTGAATGTCAGTGTCTAATTTTATTTTTAAATGCGAAAGTAAGGCTTGGCGCCTATGGCTCAGTGGGCTAAGGTGCCAGCCATGTACACCTGAGGTGGTGGGTTCGAATCCAGCCCGGGCCCGCCAAACAATAATGATGGCTACAACCAAAAAATGGCCGGGCGTTGTGGCGGGCACCTGCAGCCCCAGCTACTTGGGAGGCAGAGGCAGGAGACTCGCTTGAGCCCAGGAATTGGAGGTTGCTGTGAGCTGTGAAGCCACAGCACTCTATCCAGGGTGACAGTTTGAGGCTCTGTCTGAAAAAAAAAAAAAAAAAAAAAGAGTGATATGCTCTGAGTACCCATCGTTCCATTTAGGACACTAAATAACCCTGATCACTTACAACCAAGAAAAAAGTTGCTGTGGAAAGAAAACTGATTTTGATCCCAAGCTCTACTGTTAAAGCATGTCATGACCTTGGGCAAGACATTAACTTCTTCTTCTTCTTTTTTTTTTTTTTTTGAGACAGAACCTCAAGCTGTCACCCTGGATAGAGTGCTGTGACATCACAGCAATCTCCAATTCCTGGGCTCAAGTGAGTCTCCTGCCTCCGCCTCCCAAGTAGCTGGGACTACAGGCACCTTCCACAACGCCTGGACATTTTTTGGTTGCAGCCGTCATTGTTGTTTGGTGGGCCCAGGCTGGATTCGAACCCACCAGCTCAGGTGTATGTGGCTGGCGCCTTAGCCCGTTGAGCCACAGGCACCGAGCCAAGACATTAACTTCTATATGAGTTATAGTTTGCAGTTGACATCTGCAAACAATTTAATTCTGCAAGGTCTTTGCACATGTATTCCCTGTGTAAAGACTGCACTCTTCCCTTACCTTCAGGCCCCTCTTGGTAAACTCCCTTGAAGTTTTAGTTCAAGCACTAGTTCATTAGATACTCACTGGTCTCTTCAGGTAGAGCTGACAACAAAATCTTCTAAATAATTACAAGGAACATTTATTAATATGATGCATGTAAAAGGCTCATAGCAGTAGGTTTCATTCATCACAAAACATTGTAATTACTTGTCTACCAGTCTGTCCTCCTTACCAGATTGATGACTAAAATAACTATAAGAGTATTTTAGTTGTACTTACTGGGAGGAATAGGGGAAAGTATGTCTACTCTGTCTTCTCAGAAGTAGAAATAGTACTATTAATATTTCATATGAAAGGAATTGCAAGTTTAGAGGTAAGTTTCAGATATGACCTTTGTCATCAAAGAATATATTTGCTAATTGATCAGTTTGGGGCAGAGAGCAGGTTCTTCTCTTTAATATCTATAAGTATATTTGGGACTCCCATCCAGAAACTACAGAATTGCACTGTCTCATACAGTAGCCACTAGCCATATGTGGCTATTTAAATTTGAATTTAAATCACTTAAAATAAAAATTCATGTTTTAATTATCCTGGCCACATTTCAATTTCTCAGTGGTCATAAGTAACTATTGGCTGCCACATTGGACAGTACAGCTATTCATTAGGAGGTTAGACAATTAAGTTCCCAGACTCGCCCTAGAAAAGTGCCAAATACTTCATTGCTGAATATCACTACAGTCACCTTGGAAGTATTCCCTGTGGCCATCTGATGACTGAAGTGATATTCAGCAATAAGGTATGCAGCACGTTTTCTAAGATGACTTTACAACCTTAATTGTCGAATCTCCTATGTCAACAGCTCTGATGGCTATTCCAGATAGAGTTCTGAAATTGCTTTGAAGGGTAGACTTGGCACTGATGTCATACACAGCTTCCCAAGGGGAGTACCTCAAAGGTGACCATAGTGATACTCAGTAATAAGGTAGGTAGCACATTTTCTAGGATGAGTTTGCAAACTTAATTGTCTGACCTTCATGTTTCCAGTATCACAGAATATTGCCCCAAAGTAGCAATGTTTATATCCCATACACTTCCTTATGTAAAGAACATAAGAAAGACTACAATGTGCTACAAGAATGGCATATATTTAAAAAAAGTGGACTTCAGCAAAAATGCCATAAACATATATTAGAAAAATAGGTATAATTTTGTTGGGAGAAAGCTGCACTGCTTCACTGATGATGGAAAAAAATATATACACAGAAACTTCAGGAAGTGAGGTATTACCAGGAAATTCTATCCTGAAGTATTAGAAGGATATTCCTTTCTGATCCTAGAATAGGAGTGGAGGCCCTTCAATATCAAGTTCAATGCCTAATGTTTCCTATACCCTTATTTTGTTCTAGTTTATGAAGAATCTGGCCATAGGACTGCAGTGAATCTTGCTGATTATAGCAACAGCTGACTTCAGCAGGAGTCACAGAATCTGGCCTAGAGAAAATCTGAGCTGAGAAGAGGAAAGTCTTAGGAATGTCTTCCTGACTAGATTTCCTCATACCTACACAGCTGAGGAAGGGCCTTCCTGGCAGCACATCCTTAGTGACTTTGTCTAGTTGAATTTTAAATAACTCAAGTAATTGGCCTCTGACTGTCTCTCCTAGGAACTCATTCTCATACAAAGAGGGTGACTCACAGGAAGTTCTTCTTGACATAGTGTTATTGGATACTATTTCTTCATACATTGGCTTGTATTCAATTTCACCTTTAGAAAGAAATAAATATGAATTTTAGGAAGGAAGAAAGGAGCAGAAAGAAGTGGTTGGGGGTAGATGTGATGGGATGGGGTGAGCAGGGAGTGTTAGCTAATAAGAGAAGGAAGAGGAGGCAGAGAGTGAAAACACGAAAAGAAGGGGTTAGTTTTTAGGGGAGGGTGGGAAACATAAAACACTAAAAGAGGACTGGTTAGATGGTGGTGTGGACATCTCTAAGAATGGATTTAAGCAGACAGCAGAATCTAGAGTCCACAGGCAATTCCTTTCCTATTTTTCTACCTCTCTCTCAGCCTCAAGACATTGATCTCAAGAATCTCGAAGGATTTGGTCAACTCTGCAGATTGATATTTAATCTATTTAAAGACCCATCCGCAGCTCTCCATGTTAACCTGCATAACCAAATCCTGAGCACCTGGCCTGAAGAGGGATGTGAACTGAAGGTGAAAGAGATGGCTTATCTCCCCCCAGCAGGGACGCAGCTGTGCTTTTCCACAGATCCCTGGACCAACCATCATCATTCGAGCTCATACTACATGTCTCTCTGTTTTTGAAATTTGCATTCTCAAAAGATGAAAATTTGAGGGAATTAAGATGAGGGCAGAAAAGCAGCTCTCCAGGGGGATCTGCAGTCTCCAGAGGCAGACTCTCTCTCCCCTATGTGTCAGAGTCATCAAGAGCAGAGTTTCCAGATGGATGCCACAAAGAAAATAATTGCTTTTGGTTCTATTTCAAAAAAGATAACAGGGTCAATGTTTATATAAGTATTTCTTCACATTAGCCAAATGTGGGTGCTTTTTAGCCAGAATAAAGCTCTGCTCCACTTAATGTGTATGTAATGCCATAGTTTCCAGACTCCTTCGATGTCACCAGTTGTGTCACCCTCCTGCTTATATCCACACTCACAGTGACTATCTCTGTTCCCAAAACAAGATTCAAAATCCTCAACACTATACACTACCCTACTGATCCAGCCCTTCTTTGTCTCCCAGCCTTGTCTTTGGCCACCTTCCCTACCTCCTGGCAACATGATGGCAGGGGCCTCCTAAAGTGTGGCACACGCCTCGGTGCCATGAGGGCTTCTATAACCACAAAACCTGTGGCTTTTACTGTGTTCTCTGATACCTTCCTCTTTCCCTGATTAAGTCTTACTCACCTCTCACACCATCTCAATTATCCCATCTTCAGGGAAAGCCTCTCAGACCAGCTCTACTTCCACATTAGATCAGGCCCCTGTCATGAACGCTCAACAGGACTTTGCTCAGAGCAGGTGTGTTATACACATAATCACCTGGTACTCAGGTGAGGATGTCCACTTCCTTATCCACGAGGGCAGACACCTGGTCTGCTTTGATCACCTATAACCGCAGGGCCTTTTAGTGTTTTGTTCACATTGGAAACTTACTCTTTTCTGCAGTAAAAGTGGCTTTGTAGGTCATAGCTCATGTGCAGAAGCAGGCCTGTTATTAGCAGGGTGTGACCCCTCCAGGAACAGCTAAAGTAACCGCAGGATGCAGAGGTCTGTGGTGGTTGCTCAGAGTGGTAAGAACATCTACTATTAATTAACATCTACTATTTAAATGAAGTAGAGAAAGACTTTTCCAACTGGACACTAATCCACTGTCAGTTTAAGTCATCAAAGCAACTTTCTAAAGGTCTTACTAGTACCTCCTGCAGCACAGAAACAGTGGTGAATGCTACAAGTTTTCTGTTATGAGTAGGAACATGAAGAGGTCAGTAGCAGAAGATCTTACAGAGGTCCAAATTAATCTGCTAAGACTAAAACATAAAAGCCCAGGATGAAGTGAGCAGAAAGGAGAAGAGAGTAAGGACTCACCTGCTAAGTAAAATCCTCTTTCACCACCTCCCCAGGGGATTCTGCTAACCCTGACGCCTCCTGTTCTTACAGCCTGTTTCACCCACCCAGCCATGAGGTGGTCAGTATCTGTGTGGTGGAGCTGCCTTGTCTCTCCACGGGAATCGAAGAAACCATGGTCCACATTCTACTACTGTCTTGCTTGGTTCTCTCTGCATGATATGACATGGTTCTTATGCACATCTTACATTTGAAAATGGTCTTGATAGTCTTCCAAGCCGCACATGTAGAAATCATTGGGCCTGTCCCATCAGTCTTTCCTGATACTGTTTGGTCCTGTGCTAATCTCTCAACTGACCCACTCTGTGTTTCCAAGTCTGGATGTTTATTGCAGAGGCTCTCTGGCAGAACATCAAAGAAGCCACAGCATGCTTCTTGTGGAACCAACTATAGTGGTGAAATTTTCTTCTACTTTTCTGGTTCAAACACTGTCCATTGACAAGACAGATGGCCCAGCTTCACTTTTTGCTGTGTGCTTTAATTAATGTTGTTTCTGAATTGGTCTGTGGCTATCCCGCTTCATGTTCCTAGGAACTGGGCTGTGAGCTGGTCTGTGAGAGCACTTGTGTTTCCTTATTGGAACCTGCATAAACTCTTCAAACAAGTTTGTTTTCTAAGGATATTGGGCTGCATGGAATTGTTTGGTTCTTGCTGTTTTCTGAAATGCATCCACAGTTTGACCTGTTTTCCTCTCCAGTGATTTAAAACTTAGGTGTGTGGTCATGCAGCAAAGATGAGACGGGAGAGAAAAATCAAATTCTTTTTCATTTCTTTTACTAAAAAGTTAACAAAATGACAGCCCAGGAAGAAAACTGTGACATCTTTAATTTGAGCTATTAAGTAGGGTAAAGAATGGAAATGGACTGGAATAGATTCAAATTTTTGCTCTGCTACTACCTAGCCAAATAACCTTAAATGATCATCTCACCTATTGAAGTCACATTTTCTTTGTCTATAAAATGAAGAGATCATATAAAATGAACCACTTGAAAAGATTTTACTGGCTCAAATATTCTGTGGAGATAGACCACACCAAGCTCAAAGCTTAGAGAGAAATGCAACAACTTCAGTCCAGTGGTAGATTTGGACATGACTAATACAACCATCATTGGAAAGAGAAAAGAAAAAATGGTGGACTTGGAGTAGCCTGCCAGCATGTGGCTCCCAAGGAAAGAGGCAAAAATTATAGGCAGCTGCCTATGTATGGATTGCTCTTCTCTGAATTGACATTATGAAATCATAGCGAAGCAATGCAGGACATTCAGTGTGGGGACAAAAAGGTGATGAGGAATATATAAAATAAGATCAAAGTACATGTGGAGAAGAATAGGAGGCTAGAGTGGTGGGGCTCTGCCCTTACCCTGCCAGCACTGTGCAGGTTATGACTTGGCTCTCTCCACCATGGTAGATCTCTACCTTGTCAGACCATGCATCCGCTTGTAGTCTGTGCAGAGTTGTTGCACCAGACAACAGGTGCAATGGGTATTAGATAGCAGATTATGCCACCCTGAGCTGTTGGGTTCATAAGGCTAGGTTAGCATTAAGCTGGGGAAGGAATAGGCTAACTCACAGCTTCCCTGAATCATACCCTCTGACTGGAACAAAGTGTTCCTTTCCTATAGCACAACGGGATTTGAGAATAGGAATTGACTGTGTCAAAGAAGGATGACTTGGGTGACTGCTTCAAAGATCCTGGGTGGCACATGGAGAAGTCCATGATCCTTGGCCCACAAGAACTGACCTCTGCCCACGTGACTTGGCATCCCTGTGGTCTCTGTGATTGCAGAACAGACAACTATTTGCACAAAACTTCTGCACAAGAACTGACCTCTGCCCGCATGACTTGGCATCCCTGTGGTCTCTGTGATTGCAGAACAGGCAACTACTTGCTCAAACCTGACTGCACCTTCTGGGCTCCAAATGCCTCCTGCATGCTCAGCCCTGACCCTGTCTTCCAGTTAGATCAGCCCTGCCACCTCCACAGCCCTGCTTCTGGTTCAGAGGCCCTGCTCAGTAGAGCTGCTCCAAACCTTCCACAGTTCTAGCTCAGAGGCTCTGACAGCAGAGCCTGAGACTCTTGGTCTTGGCAAAAGCTCTGTGCTTCCCCTGGACTCTAGAGCTATACCTGGACCCCAAGACTCCAACCCAGAGCCTCTACCACTGCCACAGGGCTGGAGAAACTGCTCCAAAGCCCAATACCCCACCAAGAGCCCACCAGCCTTGAGCCTTCAATACACCATGACCTAATTTAAGTGAATACCCACAGCCTAGGAACCCACAACAATTGCTTAGGTATCCTTACCCAGCTGCTGCTGTCACTTCTGCAGGGAGACCCTGGGTAGAGCAATCCCAACAACCAGCCGGGATGGTGAAGCAGTGAAGAGGGTCTTGCCCAGCTCCCAACTTAAAAATCCTACAACCATCTGGAAAACAACCCAATGGCCAACACAAATAGAATATAGCATAGGCTTGAGCAGAGGCAATCACGAGTAAACAGAAAAAATCAGAACAGCTGCCTTGCAGGCTTCCAATGCATATGCCTGTCCTCTGACACATCAACATTCCAGGGCTGGGGGGGAAATGCTATCTAGGGACCTCCTCTTCTTTTGATCAAGCAGGAGAGTTCCTAGCAAGCAACAGGTTCCCTAAAAATCTACAAACCTTTTAGCTCTGAGTTTAAAAAAGAGGCTTCAGGGGAAAGAGGAGAGGGATGGGAGGGGAGGGGAAGGATGGATGGAGGGAGGGTAATTGGTGGGAACACAACTACAATGCATTTTACAAGGGTACATGTTAACTTTACTAAGTGTAGAGTATAAATGTCTTAACACAATAACTAAGAAAATGTGGCGAAGGCTATGTTAGCCAGTTTGATGAAAATATTTCAAATGGTATATAAAACCAACACATTGTACCCCATGATTGCATTAATGTACACAGCTATGATTTCATTTAAAAAAATTGAAAAAAAAAAAAAGAAAGCCTTTGATGAGAAAAATAAAACAGTAAAAGAATCCTGCAAACATGAAAAATCAAAACCTATTGCCACCCCAAAGGATCATGGCAGAACTACAACTACAAGGAAATTGTCAAAATGACAGGAGTAGAATTCAGAATATGGATAGCAAGTAAGATGGGAGGAATTGAAGAGAAAGCTGAAAACTAACAAAAAGAAGCCAAAAAAATATTTCAGGAAATTCTTTAAAAAGTCACTAAAGAACTAGACAACATAAGCATGGATATAATACACATGTAGAAATTAAAGAAATGAAGGAGTAATATGGGGAATTTCAAAACACAGTAGGAAGTTTTAGTAACAGATTAAACCAAGGAGAAGAAAGAATCAAAGCTTAAAGACAAGGCTTTTGAGTTAACCAAGTCATTTAAAGAGGCAGAGAAGAGAACAGAAAAGGCACAGCAATTGCTTGGAGAAATAGGAGACTATGCAAAGTGAACTGACACACGAATTATAGGTATACCTGAGGGAGAAGAAGAAAGAGCTAAACGCATGAAAATCTATTTGAGGATATTATTGAGAAAAATTTACCTGGTATATCACCAGAGATTCAGACATCCAGATAGAAGACGATCATTGAACACCAGAAAGATTCAAATACAACTGATGCAAATACATCTCCAAGACACATGATTATCAACATGACCAAAGTCAAAATGAAAGAGAAACTTCTACAATCAGCAACAACTGACCTCTAGGGGAAAAATCCATCAGGCTAACGGTAGACTTCTCAGAAGAAATTTTACAAGCCAAAAGGGAAGAAACTCCCTCTTCAATCTTCTTAAACAGAATAACTGCCAGCATAGAATTTTGTACCCTACAAAACTATGTTTCAGAATGGATGAAGAAATTCAGTCTTTTCCAGACAAGTAAACATGGAAGAAATTTGTTGTGATGAGACCTTCCCTGCAGGAAATACTCAGAACTGCATTATAATAAACCAGCACAACAGATACCCACCAGTGTAAAATCACCCAGAATAGCCAAAGCTCACAACTTCTGCACAACAATAGCACAAGAAGAAAAACGAAGCAACAAGGTACTACCCATGATGATGAACAGAACACCATCACACATACTGATTCTATCTGTTAATGTTAATGGCCTGACTATACCACTCAAAAGACATAAGCTGGCTGAGTGGGTGAAAAAACACAACCCAAGTTTTTGCTTCCTCCAGGAGACACATATTAACCACAAGAATGTAAACAGCCACAAAATGAAAGGATGAAAAAAATATTCTACACAAATAAAAACCAAATGAGAGCAGATGTAGCCATCCTTATATCAGACAAAATTGACTTTAAATCAAAAATGGTGAAGAAAGCCAAAAATGGTCATAATATAGTGGTAAAGGGAACAATTTAACAAGAAGTCATCATAATCCTAGATATGTATGCACCTAACATAGAATTTATCTCTCACTTCTATCCACTCCCAAATACATAAAACAAATTCTATTAGAGCTAAGTAAGGAAACAGATACTAGCATTGTAATTGCCAGGGACTTCAATACCCCATTATCAGAGCCAGAGACAAATCATCAAAGCAGAAAACAAACACTGGACTTAAATGGGACCTCAGAACAAACCATGTCCTGCTCAAACATCACTGAATATACATTTTTCTCCATCAGCACCTGGGACATCCTCTAAGACTGATAATATCTTAAGCTACAGAATGGGTATCAACAAATTTAAAAAAAAATCAAAATACTACTACTACTTGTATCTTCTCAGACCACAGTAGACTAAAACTGAGATAAATTCTCAGAGTAACACTCAATTCTACCCAAAGTCATGGAAATTAAACAACCTACTACTGAAGAATTACTGAGGCAGTAATGAAACTATGATGTTTATTTTGAGACTTACAATGTGTTCCCAGGTATAATGCACACTGACATCTATGGCCCAAATTTTCATTTTAATCTTTTAAAAGAAGGCAGATGTAACTGTACAGTGCCACTTCTTTCTCTCATAAGAGGTGGAAGGCATGGACCTGGTCACTGCAGAGAAACCAGGAGTGAGCCAAGATGGTGGGTAAGAGTGGTCTGAACAAGCTGAGCATCTGACTTCCCCCAACTGTCCCCTCCTGGCCCACCCTTATCCTCACATCTTCTCATTTCCTATCCCCAGTCGGCCCCATTCTAAGATCCCTGGGCATGCAGAGGAGGAATCCTTCCCTGATGATACCCAGTGAAGTGCTCTGTATTTACATTTCTGTTTAGTGATTAGACAATAAACTCCTTAAGCCATCTAGACTTTGGGCACTCAGTAACATCAGAATGAATGACACCTGCCTTTCCCAAATTTGCAAATCCTACAAATCACCTGAGATCTGATTAAAATCAGAGTCCTGAACCATATCCAAATACACTGAATCAGCTCTCCAGGAGAAATACCTGGGTATCTGTCCTGTTAACAAACTACCTAGATGGTTCTTCCTACCGGAAAGTTTGCAATATTAGACCAACTCAACACCTTGAGGGTTTGGAGAAGTCATAGCCTCAAAATTACAATCTATGGTGTCAGGTACCCTGAGCTTTCATGCTTCACTGCCATGGAAACTGAGTGAAGACAGAAACTTCATGGAAACTGAGGCTCAAGTTTACAATAGCAAGCTACTAATAGAACCAAATCTTAGAGGCCAGGTCTCCCATAGCCCAGAGCTCAGGGATCTTCCTCCTCAGTGTCCTCAGGGCTTCAGAATGGGGCCAGCCCTGTGAGAAATGAGGCAGCTCAGAAAGGGCAAGGGTGTAGCTTTAGGAACCCAGGGAAGGCAGAGCTGGCTCTGGCTCCTCACGCTAGCTTCCCAAGAAATCACCCCACTGGATTCTCAGCAGAGCATCTATGAACATGTTTCCACTGATGGACATGAGTGGGCATAGGAAATGTAAGGTTGTGGAGACAAGGGTTGGGCAGAAGGGGAAGCTTGGGGAGGTTGGGTGCTCAGATTACCTAGAAAATTCTCACCTGACACCTGGGATCACTCCCAGATTCTCTACAATGGCCAGCTCCATGCCTCACATTTCTTGCAAGAGTAGGAGGCGCCATTGTGTTGCCACCTCTTTACTCTTTTCACCAAAGTCCTGACACTAACCATTACATCTCCATCAGTAGTGTGCCTATTTCTACGATGGTGGTGGCAGTGGTGTCCAGTGTGGATAGCTGAGTGGACTGGATGCTCCTGAAGCTGCAGTGCCTGCCTGGGGAGGGGCTGGTCAGGGAAGGGGATAAGAAGGATGAGACACAATTACCATATTCCAGGGTATTATTTTGTACACAGATATTGTTATTGCTTTCTTGAATTATACTTTTAATGCATAAGCATAAATAAAATAATTAAAACATTTATACAGATATGGTGTTAGCACTACCCATGTGTTATGTACATCCTTATTTTCCCCTCAAAAATTTGGGCAAAAAAGTGTATTGTACATGACAAACAAGATAACATGAAAATCAAAAGATTCTTTGAGCTAAATGACCAAAGGTACATAGCTATCAATATCTATGGGATGCAGCAAAAGCATACCTGGGGGAAAATTCATAAACTTTAATGCCCACATCCAAAAGTCAGAAAGATTAACAACCTACTATCACATCTCAAGGAATTATAAAAGAATGAGCAAACAAAACTAAAGAAAGCATAAGAAAACAAATGCTAAAGGTCAGAGCAACTAAATGAAAAAAGACAAAAATATTTTAACACAAAAGGTCACTGAAACAAAAGTTGGTTCTTTGAAAATACAGACAAGCTTAATAGACTTCTTGCTAGATTAACCAGAAATAGAAAAGAGCAGACTCAAATAAGTTCAATCAGAAATAAAAATACAGATATCACAATTGATAGCACAGAAATAAAAAACATCATTGGTGAATACTGCAAAAATCCTGCTGCAAATAACCTAGAAAATATAGAGGAAATGGAAAAATTTCTGGAAACAGAACCTTCAAAAACTCACTTAAGAATAAATAGAATTACTGAACAGACCAACAGTGATCAGTGAGAATCAACAGGAAAATAAACCAACAACAACAACAACAAAAAAGCCCATGGACCAGGTGGATTTACAGCTGAATCCTACCAGACCCACAAAGAGTACCTATATTGCACCAATTGTTGCATAACACAGAGAGTGATGGACTCCTCCCCAACTCATTCTACATAGGCAATATCACCTTGATACCAAAGCCAGGTAAGGACATAACAAAAAAAAGAAAACTAAGCACCAGTATCCTTTATGAATATAAATGTACATGTCCTCAATAAAATACCAGCAAATTAAATTCGACAACACATCCAAACAATAACCCACCATGACCAAGTGGTCTTCATCACATGGATGCAATGATGGTTCACATGGAAATCAATAAATGTGATTCACGACATAAAAAAAAAGCACAAGCAAATACTATGTGGACATCTCAATTGGTGCATAAAAGGTATTTGACAAAATCCAGCACCTTTGCATGATAAAACCCTCAGCAAATCAGGAATTATCAAAATAATAAAAGCTATATATGGCAAAACCACAGCCATATCATTCTGAAAGGGAAAAGTTGAAAGAATTCCCACAAAGAACTGGAACTAACATCCAACATAGTGCCAGAAGTCCTAGCAAGAGCAATCAGGCAAGGGAAAGAAAGAAAGGATATCCAAATTAAGAAATAGGAGGTAAAACTATCGCTTTTTGCTGATGATATGATCTTGTACTTACAAAACAAAAAATACTTTACTAAGAGATTCCCTGTGATATCTTCACAATTTTTCTGTAATTTAAAATTATTCGAAAACAAAAATTTCCTTTAAAAGGAACACAATTAATAGTAGACGATAAATGTCAAACATAACAATTAAGTGAGGTGAATGCTATGTTAACAAGTTTGATGTAGACATTCCAAATTGTATACAAAATTAGCACATTGTACCCCATAAATGCAGTAATATACACAGTTATGATCTAATAAAAAAAGAACACAATAAGGTATATTTTATACCCCCAAAATAGCTATAATGAAAAAGTCAGATAATAACAAGTGTTAAGGAGAAAGTGGAGAAATGAGAAACATCATATATAGCTAATAAGTATGTAAAATGGTGCAGCTGCTTTGAAAACAAATTTGGAGTTTCTTACAAAGTGAAAATTAAATTTCCTATACCACCCACAAATTCCACTCTTGGAAATCTACTCAAGGAAAAATTTTTTTTAGAGACAGAGTTTTGCTTTGTGAGCCACTGTAGAGTCCTGTGGTATCTTAGCTCACAACAACCTCAAAATCTTGGGTTCAAGTGATTCTCTTGTCTCGGCCTCCCAAGTGGCTGGGACTACAGGCACTGCCCACATTGCCTGACTATTTTTAGAGACAGGGTCTCATTCTTGCTCAGGCTGGTCTTAAACTCCTGAGCTCAAACACCTGCCTTGGCCTCCCAGAGTGCTGGGATTACAGGAGTGAGCCACCATGCCCAGCCCTTCTACACAAGGAAATCAAAACATATGTCAACATAAAGACATGTTCACAAATGTTTATAATAGGTCTGTTCATAATCACCAAATGTAGATCTAACCTAATGTCCATAACCTGATGAATGGATTAAAAAGACATAGTATATACACACAATGGAATATTCAGGAATAAAAAGAAGGGAATTACTGATACATGCTACAATGTGAATGAAAAACATTAAGTGAAATGAGCCAGACTTAAAAGACTACATAATAAGTGGCTTCATAATAGGAGATTGTTTATGTAACTATAATGAAAAAGTCAGATAATAACAAGTGTTAGGGAGAAAGTGGAGGGGGTGATGGAAGATTCAAAAATTAGATTTTGGTGATGGTTATACAACTCCATAAAATTAATTAAACAGTTTAGAATTGTACATTTAAATTGAGTATGGTGATATGTAAACTACATTATCTATCGAACTATTAAAGAAAAATCAAGTATGTAGATAACACATCCTTCTGTTATTTGAAAATATCAAAGTGGTACAGTAGATCTTTAATAGGACAAAAGCTCCTAGAACTATGAAGTATATGAATCTACATAATCTTGATGTAGCAGATGCTGTGGGTACCTCAAACATATCCACTTTATGGGGCAGAGGTACGTGGTCCCTCACTGTTACCAGTAAGCTCTGTAGACTCCTTTTCAGAGAGTTATCATTAGCGAAGTGAAATTGCCTACTCTCAGGCGACCAGAAGGAGACACCACCATCTCCCTCCCATTATGCTGACAAAGACAATGAAGGACTAAGGAGAGTCTATCACAGCCCATCCCACTTGCCCCAGGGTAGGACCAGGCTGAGGCTGGACTTCTTCAGAAAAACATTTGCCCAGCATCCTCTTCTATCTTATTTATTTATTTATTGGTTTGGTTGTTTGTTTTGTTCTGGTTTTGTTTTTGCACTTGTTCACCTTAAATCTTTTATTTTAGAATAGTTCTAGATTGAATAAAAGTTATGAAGATATCACAGAGTTGCAATAAACCTCACACCCAGTTTCCCCACTGTTAATCATTTTACATTATCACGATACATTTGTCACAAATATTGACAGAATATTATTATTTACTAAAACTCATGTGTTATTCATATTTATTTAATTTTTACTGTTTGTCCCTCTTCTATTCCAAGATCCCATGCAGGATACCACATTAAATTTTAGTAATTATGTGTTGTCTTTATGATTCCCTTGGTTGTGAGAATTTCTGCTTAAAAGACAGAGTTTAAAATCTTGATAAATTCCAAGCTGATATAATTAAATTGAAACATAATGACACATCCAAAAATATTGAAGGTGTCTATTAGACACAATTATACAAATATGAAATAATGTTTAGTCTAAAACTTTTGACATAGACCTGGAAAATGAGTATCTCAAACTCAAGTATAGTATCTTGAGTATCTCAAAACTGCAGCTTATTGTTGGGCTCCATTCACCTGTGTCACTGAGCTCTTTTGAATAAGTCTATCTCGTGACACATTTTACCCTTCCGGCTCCTTATAAGCAGAAGCTGGCAGACCAGCTTCCTAGCTGCATATGCAGTCTTTGGAAGCTCTCCACAACCCTGCATAACTGACAAGGGACTTGCATGTCACTTACTTCTTATAAATGTGGATAGATGATCAACAAGAGAGGCAGAGAATAACTGCAAGGTACCAAGATAGACATATCACCAAGACAGAAAAGACACAATCTTGCACCATTTTAATGTGATCATAAAAATCACTGGATTTATATATAACAATAATAACAAGGAGGTCTGCTCACCATGGTGCACAGGAATTGTGACCATGTGTTTTTCCCACATACTGATTAAACTGAGCTGCACCAATGTGAGGAGGGGTCCTGAGGGTGGGAGGGTAATGCAAGATGTCTTTTCTGCCCTTTCCATTCCTCTTTATTTAATGAATGTTAAAACTGGGTAGTAGGATTGCTCACCTGATTTTTGGTTCTTCTAAAATTGCATGGTTGCATAGAGGTTAAATTAGGTACTCAAGGGGAAAGACAATATTAAGAGGTTTCTATTTAGACATCTTGTTCTTCTGACTGCAAGAGTGGATCTGATCTTAATCTTCAACCCCTTCCTACTGATGGTACTCTTGTAATGTGAATGGGCAAAAATAAAAGTTACCTGGTACACCAGGGAAACAGAGAAAGAAATCAAAGGTAGCTGTGGACTAAGAATCAAAACATCTTTTTGTCTGTTTTCATATAATAGGTGTTTATTTTTTCTTTTCTATGTGCCTCCATACCTGATATTCCTTTTGGTCACTTTTCTAATCTGTCTACTATCTGCATTAGATATATGAGGCAAAAAAAATCTTGTAACCTGAAAAGCACTTTGTGCATTTTCTCTGGGAAAATGTCTTAGAGTGTTCAAAAGTAAACTGCAGAGATGTTGGGCATAATGATGTGGAAAATGCCCATCAATCAACACTCAATTGCTGATTTCTCAAAGAATTTTGAAACAATGTACTGGGAATTTGCTCCTTCTGCCAAAGTCTATACTGCTAAGCATCTTGAAAGAGGATTTAGGGGCAGTTTCCTGGCAGATTTATTGTTTGCATGCAAGAACATCAATCTCTTTAAATGTTGGGCAGAGAGAACACAGGTTGTGAATTAGGTGTGCCAGCTTGTCCAGAAACATGCCAAAGACAAAGAGTCTAATGCCCAATGTGTTCTTCTATAAAATATTACAAACATGAGTATTTTGTAATATTATGTTTTATGTCAGCATGAATTTTGAAGTTTCATTCTACCAATGGCTATTTTAGTTTTAGTTTTCTCACTTGTACATTATCTATACAATAAGATTCATCAGCTTCAAAAAAATTGAAAGGAAAAAAATTAACTGGAAAAATTTTTGAAAAAGAT
The DNA here is from genome assembly GCA_963573935.1 of Arctocebus calabarensis. NCBI lineage: Eukaryota > Metazoa > Chordata > Mammalia > Primates > Lorisidae > Arctocebus > Arctocebus calabarensis. The sequence continues at coordinate 25,868 of CAUYON010128526.1, forward strand.
GAAAAGAAGTTAGACCATCTTTGAAAAAAATAGTTCCTACATATCAATAAGAAAAAAAATTGAACACTATAGGAGATGCATATTTAAGATATCTTCAAAAGCTGTACATACTAATTACAAATGAATCTCGAGCCCATAGATATGGTATACACATTTAAAGAATACAATTTGTTTATGCATTTTATTATCAACTTTGATTTTTTTAACTTTTTCCTTTTTTCTTTGGAGACAGAGTCTCATTTGGTCACCCATGGTAGAATACTGTGGCATTATAGCTCACAGAAACCTCAAACTCCTGGGCTTAAACCATTCTCTTATCTCAGCCTTCCAAGTAGGTTGGACTACAGGCACCTGCCACAACGCCCAGTTATTTTCAGAGATGGGGTCTCGATCTGCTCAGGCTGGTTTCCAACCTGTGAGGTCAAGCAATCCACCCGTCTCGGACTCCCAAAATGCTGGGATTACAGACATGCACCACTGTGCCTGGCCTTAACATTTTTCTGATGATAGCAAAATGTATGAGTCTTCTAATGCATTATTGATAGTGCTATAGTGGTGCAGTCTTTCTGGAAAGCAATTTGTTAATGTGTCAATTGTCTTGAAAATGTATATATTAGTTGACCTAGCAATCACTCTTTTAGGAATCTGAGGATGTTGTCAGAGATATACTTTGAGATTATTCCTTTAAGATGAGAACTAAACCATTATTCATACTATTAAGCAAAATGTTGACAAATTGTATAAACAATGGCACATTCTTACTATGGACTTCTAAGCAACTCTTAAAATTATTTACATAAAGGGCAGTGCCTGTGACTCAAAGGAGCAGGGTGCCAGCCCCATATCCTGGAGGTGGTGGGTTCAAACCTGGCCCCAGCTAAAAAAATAAATAAACTGCAAAAAAAAACAATTATTTGCATAAATATTTAAAGCACAGAATAAAGTGCTCAATATGCTACGTAGTGAAAATACCTATATAGAGTACAAAACCAAAATAAATAACTTTTTTGTAAAAAAAGTCAGCCAGTGGGCAGCACCTGTGGCTCAAAGGAGTAGGGAGCCAGCCCCATAGCCAGAGGTGCCAGGTTCAAAACCAGCCCCAGGAAGGTGAAGTAAGATGGCAGTGGAGACAGTCACATAGCCCATCCCTCGCAGGACACCAGGTGAGAGGGAGGGAGCTCTGGATCTTTCCCCGTGTGAATTATTGGTGTGGATGGACAGCCTGAGAAGCGCAGCAAATTGGTGGATTGCTATATTTGAGGTTTAGCTCAAAACTGCGGACTCTGCTATAGATTTTTTCCCTACCAGGGGCAGACATGGCAGCTGGCCCCTCCCACAGGGAGGACAGCATAACCTAATTGATGAAAATTTCATGGCATAACCTACTTGATGAAAATTTTGTTGAAGCGTGGATTCCAGAGTTTAGCGACCAGAAAGGGGTGCTGCTTGGAGCCATAGAGGACTAGGCAGCCCAAGAGAGAATCGAAGGGAGAGGATCCTGCCAGGAAACAGACATTTTGAATTGTCCAAAATGGTGAACACCTTTTCCCCAGACCATTGGGAGTAATTGATCCAACAGTGCCATCTCTGGTGGGGAATCCTAGTGAGGTCTGGACTGTGAAGGGTGTGCATGGAACTGGGAAATGGAGGAGACACTCTGAGCTGTGGAAATTGGTGTAGAGGGTCCCATGTACTTCAGCTGTGGAAAAAGCAGCAGTCCGAAGTGGGAGCCATAATTGCCGGTGGCAGCCCAGAACCACTGCAGTCCCAGCGGCGAGCCCCTCTCCCACAGCCGATGGCAGTTGCCAGTTTGCGAGAGAATGTGAGAGCAGAGTGGAGAGATTTGCAAAACGTGGACTCCTACACCAAATTTGGAGATCGGATGGGAGTGCCATCTGGAGCAGAACACCCAAAGTAGGGCACCTTTTAGAAAGCAAACTGTTGGAGAAACTCCAAAAATGGCGACTGGCCAGATAGAGTGGTTACCATAGTAACAAAATAAATGCTGAATCACTATAAGCCTGGGAACCACTCACAGCGCAATCTGGTGTCCACAAAGTATATTGCATTAGAAATTTATTCCACTAAAGTTGATATCTACCAGAGACATATAGATGTGTGTTTCTATATACATACAAGAATAATATTTTTGAGGTTGATTTTTTTTTATCCTTTTCTCAGAGGAGCCATTGATAATTAACTTTTTATTTCACTTTTTTTTCCTTAGGTTATTTTTATTTCCTTCTATTCTCAATTGTATTTTTCTTTTTACATTCTTCTGTTTTGTAACTCTTTTATGAACACTACTTTCTTTTTTCTCTCTCCAGTTCCTCTTCTTCCCTTCTTAGGGCTTCCGAGAGTGCTTACATCAGATTTTCTAGAGACTTTTTTTTCTCTTTTCCCAAGTATTTTACAAGCATCATTATTTTTATTGTAGATTTTTTGTTGTTGTTGTTGTTGTTGTTTTTTGTTTGTTTGTTTGTTTGTTATGTTTTGTCTGTATGTCCATGTGTTTCTGACTGTGGGTGCATCTGTGGGCTTGTGTGTCTGGTAGCCTCTTTACCTGTTTATTAGTTCATTTGGTCTCAATGTGATTGGTGTTCTAAATGTTTTCCTTGCCACCCTGATCCTTCAGTCTACCCCCTCTCCCAGTCTGGAAGTCTAGAAGTCCAACTCATCCAGAATCCAGATTGTCTGCATTTCTTAGCTAGGATTGGGCATTGCATAGATAGTGGCTGTACTGCTTTGCTGTTCCTGTGAATCCAGTAACTATACAGGAAGACTCAGAGGAAAAGGGGACTGTCATGGCCCAAAGATAAAGAGTATCTCAGCAGCAAACAGAGGCTAGGGTTCCCACACTGTGGGTGGAGGCTTGGAAGCTGCTGAAATGCACGAACCTCCCACCCAACTTCAGCATTAGTAGAGTGATCCTGCTGTGGTCTAACTTTGGACAGTCAGCTCCCCATCACTGCGGCCTTCCAGAGGGAGCCATATCTCACCCTATAGGGATTCCAGTACTGCAGAACAGCAGCAACAAAGGTGCAGTGGCTGAGGGAGAAATTCTTTTGCTGTCTGGATATCCTCAGGTTTGGACCGAGCTCGGGTGAAACTTTCTTCAGCTGCCACTGAGCACCTGAGGCAGACAGACCCCGGCCTCCCCTGCTGGATGGTGGCAGATGGTGGTAACCACGAGGAGGAGGCAACAACCTCATTTTGACTCCAGCCGGTGAATTTGCCCATTTGCTTTTTGGGCAGAACAGGAATACAGAGACTGGGTTAACAAAGTCTGCCAGAGAAACTACCAGAGACTGGGGTGACCAAAATCCGGTGATGAAGGATGACCAAGGTGAGGTAAGAGGCACCAACCCCTGACTCTAAACCTCCTACTGGACAGGCATATCTGACTCCTCAGAGCTCCAAAGGTGCTCAAATCACACTCAAGCTGCCAATAGCCCCTAACATCTAGTTGCTGGAGCCCTCTTGAACTTTCTAGCTAGAGAGTGGGGGGATATCGGGGACTATTGGTCTGGAATTCTTGAACTGTACAAATTATCCAAGGACCCTCCAAGGCTGGCCACAGGTTTTTCTGTAGTGGGAAGGTTTGCTTTTCCTCTTCCAGATACTACTGGTGGGGGGGAGGAATGTCCTAGCTGCTTATATTTCACTGAACCTGAGACTGCACTCCATGGTTATGGAATCACTAGGATTTGACAGAGATCAGCTGGATATAAGACAGAGCCAACTACCCACACTACACTAAGTAGGCCTCTACAGTCACAGACTGTAGTACTGTACAGGTACTTTGCAAAATTGTAGAGGAAAAGCTGCAGTCACCAGTCCCAGTTCCCAGGTGGAGGGCTGGTCAACCACAACAAACTATATAAGTTTCCAGTCCAATTTCACTGACCTGCTCATCTAGCTAAAAACTGAAAAACAATCATGGGGTGGAATCGGTGGAAAAACTCTGGCAACATGAATAAACAGAATAGTGCAACTCCC
>CAUYON010128531.1:0-21312 GCA_963573935.1 Arctocebus calabarensis
GCCTGTAGTCCCAGCTACTAGGGAGGCTGAGGCAAGAGAATCGCTTAAGCCCAAGAGCTGGAGGTTGCTGTGAGCAGTGTGATGCCACGGCACTCTACCCAGGGCGATAAAGTGAGACTCTGTCTCTACAAAAAAAAAAAATGTTGGTAATAGCCACCCCAAAACATGTACATATATATAATGGTTATATTTCCACACTCTTTGTACATAAGCTTGTCTGTATGCATCCATTCATGCTAAAATATAAATAAATACACACATATATACATAAATATGAAAAAAATTTAATTTATACAACTTTCATCTTTTCATTATTTTTCTTATATTAACTATATATGTTATCCTCAAAGAGAAATTAATATATTTTTTTAATTCTGGATTTCCTATATGAACTTTTTCACTTTATCTTACCAGAATCTATTCTAGCTTGTCTTCGGGCAGCACATTCTTCAATTCGAAGTTTAGGTATTCCCTCAGCTACAGCTTTGGCCATTCCACCCATTTCTTCTATTTCGTTAATTAGCTAATAAGAAAGACATTAATAAAACTAAAAGAGAATATAGAAATTTGATTTGTTATGAGTGTTATATAATTATTAATATTATAAACTAAATGTTAATATTTGATAAGAATTTAATATTTCATAAGAAAATAAATAAACATCAAATGTATTAATTAGAATTTATGTGTTGAAAGTATTCAAAAACATAATCTAAAATTAACAAGTATATTTTGGAAAATAAAATCTCTCACTTAAGTCTTAGGAGAAAAATAAAGATAACATTAATTCTCTAGTCTTTATTTTTGGCTACATCAGTAAAGTTTTCATAATTACATAAATAAAGCCTCTTTAAAAAATACGTACATTTCAAAATGCTATTTAGTTTTGATTTGAGCAGCAAAGAAATGATATTACTTTATTTTTAACAAAACAGAAAATATTTACATTTTTAATCACATCAAAGCAAAAATAGATGGTGAAATGATATATGACCTAGTGGAAAGGATCAAAGTCAAACTGGCTTTTCCCTGAAGAATAATCTGTATTCCATGTTACAGAAGACAAGGGTAAGAGGGGAAGCTAGAAAGAGGGAGACTACTAGAGAGTCTGCAACTACCCCTGTCCCATTCTGTCAGTAGAACCAAAATTTACTGTCTACAGAAAATGAACTCAAGAGGCAATGAAATATCAAACACTTAATATGGAGAAAGGCAAGGGAAAGTTGTCTTAATGAAATAAAAGCCAGCATTCTGAACAATAAGACTAAAGACAAAAAGAAAATAAAAAAAGAGAGAGAAAATACAGGATACAGAAGAAAATTTTGAAACTATCACTAATATCCTTAGAATAAGAGATTGTACATTAATAAAACAAATATGACATACAAAGGTAAAAATTAGAAAACAAAAATGAGATCTTAAAAATTAAAATTATGACATGTGAATGTTAAAAACTTAGCAGAAGCACAGAGTTCACAAATCTCTAACAAAACAGAACAAAAATGCAAAGAGATGAATTATAAAAAAAGAACAGAACTTCAGTACGTTATTTAAGGAGTTCCCACAGCTTGTTACTAGGAGTTCTAGAAAGAGAAGACATAAAAAAATGGTAGGAAGATATTGTCAAAGAAATAATGCAAGAAAATTTCCCAGAGCTATAAAAAAGGCATAATTTAAAAGACTTGTCAAAGGTTCTGTACGATGTAGGATAAAATAAACATACCAACTTGTACATTTACACAAAAAATACAGAAGAGACCCTAATGCTTTCAGAAAAAAAGATCTAGAATGAAAATGGGATCAAATTTCTGATCAGAAGTATTAAAAGCTAGAATAAAATCTAGAATAAAAAAACAGATCTCAATGCTTACAAAACTTGCTGATGAATCCTGAATGGAAATAATTTCAAACCTCATCAGACAATCAATCAAGTACAAGAACAGAATAAAGACATTTTCAAATGGGCAAATTCAAATACTTTGTCTCTCCTGTACCATTTTTTCTAGTAGGGTGCTATGAGATGTGCTTCATAATAGTAAAGAGACAGACATAGAATTCAAGATGCAGCATTCAACAGAGAAGTGAAAAAGTCCCAGTATAATGGCAAAGAGATGTCAAAAAACAGCAATGGTCTGCAGAACTAAGAACAATTTAAGACAAATGAAAGCATTAGAGGACTTCAGGAAAGATTATATTGAAAAATGATTATATTGGCAGTAAAGACAAGGGACAGAGGGGCATGAATCAGCTAAAATCTACACTACCGTATTGCAAAAGCAATAGATAACATCCAAGGTCTAATGAATAAAACTGATGGAATTATAAGAAACAGTATACGCATGAAACTTTAAACCATGCAGATAAAAACAAAAATAGACCAAGAAGTATGGAACTTACTCCAGAAAACAGGAAAAAACAAGTAAAAGACAAAAACCTGCGGTTTTTGGATAAAGCTATTAAATATACTAGTTGTCTTTTTAACTCTTTGAACAGAATACAAATACAAATGTATTTCTATATCTTGAAAGCTATAAAATCAAATTTAAATTTCTCCTTTTCTCTTTCATAAATCTTGATAAAAAATCGAGAAATTATTTGATTTAAAAATTCAAATATCTATAAATCCTTATTTATGAAGGATTATAAGTCACTTATGGGTGGAAAGTATTTGAAAACATAATCTAAAATTAACAATTTATATAAATTGTTAAATTAGAATCTATAATTCTACACATCTATAAATCTTTCTAAATCTATAAATCTTGACAGTAAAGTTGCAACACAGAAATACTAACCTTCAAAGCAGCATCATAAACATCATTTGTGAGTGATTCCATCATATATGACCCTCCCCAAGGATCAGCCACTTTAGAAATCCCAGATTCTTCCTGAATGATGATTTGTGTGTTCCTAGCAATTCGAGCACTTTTCACAGTAGGCAAACCCAAAGCTTCATCAAAAGAATTTGTGTGCAATGACTGAGTCCCTCCAAATACAGCTGCCATTGCTTCTATTGCAGTTCGGACAATGTTATTGTAGGGATCCTAAAACATTTGTTAACAAAAAACAAAATAAGGAAGCTGATGATAGATCCTGCAGCTATAAAAGGCAACACGGTCAAACAGCAACTATTGCATATCTTCTATGCCAGTGTACACACCAGACTTCAGAACATCAAATAAACTTAGACAAGTCAGTGAACAAGCCAGACAGAAATTTAAGAGCCAAAGTGTCTGCTCTGTGTTTAGGCATTAAAACATTGTCTCTTATAATCTTCTGACATATCAAATATTTATTGTGTTGACTTGTATATTGCCTAAATACTTTTCTACACATATGTCAAAAATGTATACTTTTCTACTTTAATCATATTCCTTCACCTAACAATTCACTATCTCCTAAGTATTTTGTGTACCTCAAAGTATCCACACCACAATGGTGCAAACAAAACAGTCACTCAATAAATGGTAACTAAAACAGATAAACAATGATAGGAAATTCGAGTTCTAGTTTGTTGCATTTCTAATTGTAATTTGGGCAAATAATTAAACCTCTCTGAATTTCAGTTTCCTTAGTTGTAAAAATAGGCAGGCTAAAACAAAAACAATTACTATGTTCCTTCTAACCCTTAAAAATCTCTATTTCTCCAATTACAGGAACCTAAGGTTATATTTAATGTGGAGAATATTAGATGTTATTCACTTTGTATAAAAGCAAATTAAGTTTATACATAGAATTTTAAAATGTGTCATATAATTTAATATGTAGAACATGTGAAAAAAAAAGATCATCACTACATGATTTTTAGTGGATTAAAATTAAATTACCTAAATGATAATACCATTTAAACAGCCTGTGTAAAACCTGTGTTTAAAACAGCCTGTGTTTAAACCTGCTTGTTTAAACATATAAATTTAAAAAAATATATGAGTACATGTAAAATAACATTTTCATTAGACAGTTCTATGTTAACAATTTAACTCTTAAAATTATGAGTATCAATTAAATTATAATGTTTACTTCTTCCTCATCATCAAATTTTGTTTACTTTTAAAAAAGTAAAACAGCACTAAACCCAAATATAAAATGATTTTACACTGTTAACCACTAGAGGGAACCAATCCTATTTATCAGAATATGTTTTGTTTTTTTTTTTTTGAGACAGTGCCTCAAGCTGTCACCCTGGATAGAGTGCTGTAGCTTCACAACTCACAGCAACCTCCAATTCCTGGGCTCAAGCGAGTCTCCTGCCTCTGCCTCCCAAGTAGCTGGGACTACAATGGCCCGCCAGGCCATTTTTTGGTTGCAGCCGTCATTGTTGTTTGGTGGGCCCGGGCTGGATTCAAACCTGCCAGCTCAAGTGTACGTGGCTGGCGCCTTAGCCTGTTGAGTCACAGGAGCCAAACCTATCAGAGTATGTTTAAATACAAACCTAAGCATTATGCTTAAGAATGTTTATGATCGTCAAATATTAGCAGCTAGCTTCTTACATCTCTTTCCTGACTATACCATGTTGCTGAGAAGAAAATATATGACTTTATTAAAATTCTATATTTTAAATTATATACAGACCTGCTCAGTTAGTGACCATCCTGAAGTCTGACAATGTGCTCTTAGAAGAAGAGATTTTGAGTTTTTAGGCTGAAACATTTTCTCTATTAAGTGAGCCCAGAGTCTTCTTCCGGCTCTCATCTTTGCTATTTCCATATAGAAGTTCATCCCAATTCCCCAGAAGAAAGACAACCTAAAATAGTATTGTTAAGTCCAGAATTTAATTAAACAAGACAGAACAGAAAATGAAACTAATTGTATCATACACTAGAAAATCAATGTCCAGATTTTAATTACAAACAAGTTAATCTGAATTAAAATCAATATTTACGTAGCTTTAAACCTAACATATTAAATTTTATGCATGTGAAAGAAACAGCTGGGATTATTTGTTTCAGGTAAGAATTATTCACTTGGCAAATGGTTTTCTTTAGGAAAGAATTTCCTTTTGTATCCTTAATTAAATAAAGATTCAATTTCTAAAAAGAAAAATATTTTAGAAATACCTAATATGTAAGGGGTCACATATAAAGAGAATAAAATGACAAAATTGCTTTGTTTAGATAACAAGAAAGTTTTAGTTTTTGTTTTTTATAAAGAATGATCATGTATTTGGTTTAGGCATATATTTCTCCAATTTGTCCCCAAACTCCATTACTCCCTTCCATCTTATAGTCTATAGCCGATTTACACATTTCAGTTTGCCTGCCTCTCAGGACATAAAGGTTCTGAATCCCTGTGTAAAACAAGGTCAATAGTAAGGGAGGAAAACTTAAAAAAAAATTCCCGATATATACTTGGAAGAAGTTCTTAACACTGTAGGTAGTTCTCAAATATTTTGTTTTATTTATTTATTTATTTATCTATTTATACAGAGTTTCACTTCATCACCCTGGGTAGTGTGCTGTGGCATCACAGCTCACAACAACCTCAAACTCTTGGGCTCAAGCAAGCCTCAGACTCCCAAGTAGCTGGGACTAAGGTGGCCGCTACAACTTCCGGATATTTGTTTTTTTTTTAAGAGATGAGGTTTGGCTCTTGCTCAGGGCGGTCTTAAACTTATGAGCTCGGGCAATCTACCTGCCTCAGCGATCCAAAGTGCCAGGATTACAGATGTGAGCTACCACACCTACACCGTTCTCAAATATTTTGATCTGAGGATCCCTTTTCACTCTTAAAATTCCTGAAGAGCCCAAAGAATGTTTCCTTATTTGAATAATATTTGTCCATATTTTACTTACTAGTGCATTCAAAAATAAAAATAAACCTATAACATGTTAACATAACTAAAAATTCTTTTGAAAAATATACTTCTCTAAACCAAAAAAATTATAGTAAAAGTCATTCTTTTATGTCTTATAAAATCTCTTTTTCTATGTCGAAGAGAAGAGAGTTGCAGTCTGTTTCTGCAAACTGTTGCAACATCACATATTAAGCAGCTTCTAGAAAACACCTCTATAAACTCTTGGGAAAATGAAAGTAAAAAGGGAAAATAGTGTTTTCATATAATAATGGAAACTGGAATCTGTGGCCTTTGGGCCCCGTGTGGAATTCTGGATCATTGACCATGGGCTTTTGGGTGAACTCAAATTTTTCAGAACAAGTACTTTAAAAGGGCTTTCTTCCCTGAGGTTTGGATTCCATGGAGGATGGGGCAGTACATGGGGTCTGGAGGACCCATGGTCCTCGAGGCTGCAGAATCCCTGCCCTGCTTGGCTCAGAGCAAAGCTTAGTAAGTGATTACTAAAGTGACTGAACTCTTGATTTTTTTCACCCTCAAATTGAAATACTTTCATAAAGTATTTATATTTACATTTAAATTTATTTACTTTGTTCCATATTTGTCATACAACCTTATTAACAAGCTGTTATAAAATAAAATGTTTTCAACAGCACTGTGCATTCCAAAACATTTCTATTACATATGTGAAACATACAAGATGACTTCTATATTTTAAGATGGAAAAATTAAAAGAATGAAAGCAACATTGTCTTAACATTATGGTTACATTTTAATACAATTTGTTAAAATGTGCAAGTGAATTGTGTTCTCAAAATAGGTTAGGCAAGATATTCCTCTAATATTTTTTTCCTCTTTTACAAAAAAGTATGATCAATTTTAATTCTGATTTTCTCTTATAAATTATATTAGCTTATTCTTATTCCTATTCTATTCTCAGATAATACATAAGAAAATATAAATCTAAACTAACACTTACATTTACAGTTTCATTTTACTAACATAATTTGCTGTACACTCATAAAATGGCCTCATACACTTTCTTATCTTCTTCTTTTTTTTTTTTTTTTGTAGAGACAGAGTCTCACTTTAGTTCCCTCGGTAGAGTGCGGTGGCGTCACACTGCTCACAGCAACCTCCAACTCCTGGGCCTAGGCAATTGATTCTCCTGCCTCAGCTTCGCGAGTAGCTGAGACTACAGGCACCCGCCACAAAGCCCGGCTATTTTTTTGTTGTTGTTGGAGTTCAGCCGGGGCCAGGTTTGAACCTGCCACCTCTGTATATAGGGCCGGCACCCTACCCACTGAGCCACAGGTGCCGCCCTCCACACACTTTCTTAATGTTGAAACAATAACTAAGTTTAATTTACTCACCGTGGTGCAAATTCATCAATTGTCAAGCCAGCCTGGAGTCCTGTTCTAGTGTACTCCAGTCCATCTGCTATAGTGTAGGCCAGTTCCAGAATGGCATCAGCCCCTGCTTCCTGCATATGGTATCCGCTAATTGAAATCGAATTAAATTTTGGCATGTGCTACATAAAATAAAAATTGTACCAGTGAATAAACATAAATATTAAAAGTTTCTATTAAACATTTTCTAAAAGCAAATATTATTTTTAAATTATCTCAAGCTCCAATATACTTGGAAGTTTATAATGTTAACCGAAGATATTTAATGCTTATTTGTTGTATTTAATTCATTCTCTAATTTTAATCATTGGTTCATGAACCCTTATCATTCAGGACTATATCTATTTTTTTTTTTTTTTGTAGAGACAGAGTCTCACTGTATCGCCCTCGATAGAGTGCCGTGGCGTCACACTGCTCACAGCAACCTCCAACTCCTGGGCTTAGGCGATTCTCTTGCCTCAGCCTCCCAAGTAGCTGGGACTACAGGCGCCCCCCACAACACCCGGCTATTTTTCTGTTTTTTGCAGTGCGGCTGAGGCTGGGTTTGAACCCGCCACCTTCGGCATATGGGGCCGGCACCCTACTCACTGAGCCACAGATGCCGCCCAGGACTATATCTATTTTATTTTTCTCATGGAAAAAGAATTTCTACTATCTTTCTAAAAGCTTAGACTTTGAATTAGCTGAGATTAGAAATGCAAACTTTGGTTTGAGAACTACATGAAGACATTCTTAATTCCAAACCAAGGACTTTGACCTCATAAGAGTCAATATTTAGAGTTTTTTAGGACTTACAACAATGGTTTGATCTGTTAAAGTTGTATATGTTTAATGTTATTTACTAGTTATTAATTTTCTTATTTGAATGAAGGCATCAAAAATGAATAAGTACATAAAGGATAAAAAAGAAAATGACTAGGTGGCACCTGTGGTTCAAGGAGTAGGGCACTGGCCCCATGTACCGGAGGTGGTGAGTTCAAGCCCCGTCCCGGTCAAAAACCGCAATTAAAAAAAAAGAAAATGACTTTACCCTTAGGTTTGAATATATTGAAACAAAATGGGATAAAATGCTGGGCTTAAAAATCAAAAATTGAATCTGATTTACTATAACATTTAATGCTAACCATATCTAAGCCAGGTTCTTTCAACTACAACCATTAAGATATGTGCATTTCAACCAGTCTCCCAATTATTTTCATGTTAGGTAAAAATACCTACCACAGATATCCCACAGAATAAAAACTTATTCTCATTCCCAGGAGTGAACCAAATGTAAAATCGCAAAAACTAAATCATAAAAACTAAGTAAAGTAGTTAAGAGCATAGATTGTAAGGTCAGAGTTTTCAAAATTCTAGCTGTATCATTTATCTAGCTATGAGACTGCAGGCAAATTTCTCGGTTTTTGGTTCTTCATCTACAAAATAGAAATAATAATTGTACTTTCCTCACTGACATTATAGGATGAAACGAAATGACTCCGTAAAATCATTCAGCACACATATTACACAGGACATGGCAAGCACTCAAAATAGGTTAGTTGATGCTATTAATCTATGGTATGAATTACACTATATATACATATACCATACATGGTATGAACACATAGGCCATATCCATACAAGATTAATATGTGTATGCCATATATCTAAGATATATACATAGTTTATATTTGCAAATATTTTATTTATAACTAACCAAAAGCCCTTAAAAAGCAATAGGGATTGAATCACATGGAGTTGAGAGACTACCTAAGAATATTTAGAGTTTATGATAAGAAGGAAGGACACAGCAGGGATTTCTCTATGGAGAAAAATAGAAAACTTTAAGAATAATAAAAATAACCAAATATCAGAATATTATTCAATCTTAAAAAGTAATTCTGACACATGCTACAACGTGGGTGAACTTTGAGGCTGTTTCACGTTAAGTGAAAGAAGCAAGTCACAAAAAAGACAAATACGGGAATCAGTGCTTAGTGGATTCAGTTTCACTTGGGGAGGATGAAAAAGTTCCGGAGATGAATGGTGGTAATGGTGGCTTGCCAATGTCAATGTAGTTAGTGCCATTGAATTATAAACTTAAAAATTAAGATGGTGATTTCATGTTATGTGTATTTTGTTACAAATAATTTTTTTAAAAAATACAGAAGTTCACAGTTTACAAAGTACTACAATGTAACATTATTGATCAGTATCTGAAATTGGCATTTTGTCAACTTACAAGAAGATAACATAAAGCAATTTATACTAGTGGGTGATATCAAGATGTCCCACAAGGTGAAATATACCCAGGCAAGTCTATGACAGCACAGTCTGCTACTATCTACTCAAATAACCATTCTCTACCCCTCTCATGTAACAGATGAACTCTGAATAAATTCAGAGTGCCAATGTACAAGGACGACATTTCCAATCTCTTAGTGCTATGTGTGTCCACTGATATAAGTGGGAGTTTGGTGTGTTCTTTCTTGAAGTTCACTGTAAATAAAAGGAGCTAAGCCTCTCTCTCCCTACCACACCTGTCCCCCACCTGCCTCCCTTAACCATGAGCCGGCACACTAACAACAAGAGAAGGAAAATAAAAGGAGCCTGGAATCCCACGTCTATGGAGCTTCTATAAAAGTAAGCCCCTGACATGCTACCTTCTAACTTCTGTTACACGAGGGAATTGACTCCTATTTACTTTAAGCTGCTACTATTTGTATATGGTTGTTTATCAAATTTCCTGCTAACCACAATCTTTTAGTGTACATGTTCTTTAAATCTCAAAAGGTGACCGAAGTATACAACTTTATGCAATAAAACCTGCAATACAGGGCAGAAGGAATATATGAGAAGAGATAAAATTGCAAAGTTTATAGGCTAAATATCAAATGAGGAGTATGGGCAATGTTTACTAGAGTTCTAAGGTAATAGTAAATTTAAGGGGTGAAAGAGATAAAAAGTTTTGATGGAGAAGAGATTTCCCTTTGCCATGAATAATGATCTAGCTTTAAGGTAGATAAGTGGAAGGAGATCATCACTAGCAAAAAGCAAAGTGTGAATAAAGGATGAAAATATATACGAATTGCTCAAAAAAAAAGAAAAAAATAAGAAATATGAGGAAGAAGGAAAATGTTGTGGAGAGACTGCTGCTACTGTAAGAACACCATCGGAGCCATTTTTCCCACCACTCTGATTGAGGAAGACGAATAACATTCAGGGGTGAATATTAGGAATCTCATCGAGGTTGCAGATATGAGTGTTATCTTCTAATCCAGTTTTTAGCAGAAATAAAGCTGACATTCTTTTTTTTTTTTTTTTTTTGAGACAGAGCCTCAAGCTGTCACCCTGGATAGAGTGCTGTGGCATCACAGCTCACAGCAACCTTCAATTCCTCGGCTTAAGCGAGTCTTTTGCCTCCGCCTCCCAAGTAGTGGGGACTACAGGCGCCCGCCACACGCCCGGCCATTTTTTGGTTGCTGCTGTCATTGTTGTTTGGCGGGCCCAGGCTGGATTTGAACCCGCCAGCTCAGGTTAGCCTTAGCTTAGCCCGTTGAGGCACAGGCGCCGAGCCTAAGCTGATATTCTTATCCCCATCTGTCTGACACCAGTGTCTACTTCACAACTGCACCTAAACTCTGGAGGGAAATAAAGAAATATAAATTATGAGATCTCCCTGGTTCTAATAAAGATTAGAAATTTAAATTTTAACAATAAAGAAAATATATTAATGGCCTACTGCCTAGGTTATAATGACAAAATATACAATTAATACAGTAAAAATAACAAACTAATAACAATAAAACACCCTAACTTTACACTATAATTATTACTGAGATTCAGTACAAATGCAAATCATTTTGTAAAAATTCCTACATTCAAGGAACTATAGCAAAACCTATAATAACTACAAACTATACCTTTGCCGTATATTGGAAGATGTCAGCAATAATTTTCATGGATGGTTCTGGAGGAAAAATATACGTATTTCTGACCATAAATTCCTTTAGTATATCATTTTGGATGGTACCAGTAAGTTTCTCTTTAGGTACGCCTTGTTCTTCTCCAGTTACTATAAAATTTGCAAGAACTGGAATAACTGCTCCATTCATGGTCATGGAAACTGACATTTTTTCTAAAGGAATTCCATCAAAAAGAATTTTGGTATCTTCCACAGTGTCGATAGCAACTCCAGCCATTCCAACATCACCACGAACTCGAGGGTTGTCTGAATCATAGCCACGATGTGTTGCCAGATCAAAGGCAACAGATAATCCCTGCTGACCAGCTATACATGTGGAGAAAAATAATCTAAGATTAATGAGTCTAGGATCAAAATAAGCTGATTTACTTTAACATTACTAAAAATGTTGATTCATCACAGCATAGCATACTTTTATATCAAATATTTGTATGCTCCCATGTGTCCAGACAAATTGAAAGATATTGCACTCCCAAGAGTCAGCTATTTCCTATGTGCTAAAATGCATGAATGCAATATCTCACTCATCTCATCTTTATCTGAATATTTGGTGCTTACGTACCAGGTTGTGTTTTATCTTAATAGTTTCTGACTGACTATTTCTAAAATTCATGAAAAGATCTGGCTATTCATATATAGTTAACAGTATTCGTATGCCTACTTACTTTTTTTCTGTTCTTTAATATGGTCCTAACAAGATGTCTTGGTTATTCAAATATTCTGAGAAACAGAATTATGAAAGTCATAAAAAAATTTTAAATAACTAAAATAATCTATACTAAATGTAAGTATACCTTCCAAGGGTAATACAAACATAAATCTTCAAGTTTAGTATTCAAACAATATGATTTTATTATAGATCAGAGAGAAGAAATAATAATTAAGATAACTTTTAGAGAATGAGTGCCAGACCACACTGAACTTATCTGTACGTTATCATTTGTTTATTACTTTAGTTGAGTACCATTTAAACGATCTTCACTTCCAATATCTATCCTGGCAATGTTCAGTTTTTCAAAAGCAAAGCCAATGTCTTTTTTCTTTATGCAACTTAACCTCACTTAATTCCTTTTAAGCGATGTGCTCATAAGTGTTGTTCACTTTCATGAATGTAGCACTTTATTCTGACTTGTTTATCTTTTTGACCATAGAAGTTGAAAACATCAATTTCTTCAGAGTATAGTCTTTAACTAAACAATTATAAAGGGAGTATCATCTGTACAGAGATTAACTAGCCGCCCCTCAAAAAAGCCAAGATTAGGAAGTATGTGTCTTATAGTACATTAAAATCTCACCTTTAATATTGTCTTTATAGAACTTATTGCTCTCTTCCACAGTACTAAAGCCAGCATACTGGCGTATGGTCCAGGGCCTAAAGGTGTACATAGTGGGGTATGGTCCCCGTGTGAATGGCTTTACTCCTGGAAGTTCTTCTGCTAAGTCCTCAGTATCCCTCCTGGAATATAAGGGCTTTATAGAGATCCCTTCTGGGGTGTGCCATATTAGGTCTTCTGGATTTTTGCCTTTCAGCTGTTTTTTAGCCAGGGCAGCCCATTCTGGATGAAGTGGTTGTTGCTGGTGTAGAAGTCGTTGCCATATGAGCCTGGAGCCTGATGATTCTTTTACCTTCTTCAGGTAATGAGGGAAAAATAAAAAAAGCCAATTCTTAGCCCTCAACATGGTAGAGCGTGGAAACACCCAACAGGAACAAGAACTGACCTAGAAAAAGAAACACAGTATATATACATTTGCAAGAGGGAGGAAAAACAGGCACTATTGATAAGAAAGGAAAAGAGAAGGAAGAAGGTATATTAGTATGATTTCATCTCTTCCCTTTCCTTCACCTGATAGTTTATAACTTTGGACTCTCTTCTCCATAATTACTATCAGCATTCTAACTCTAGTCTCCTTCCTCAGCAGCCTTTTAACCACTCTAACCCATTCTACACAATGACACCAAGGCAAATCTATAAAAATCTATGTCACACTCTCCACAAAATTTTTCAAAGGTTCTGCATCATGCGAAGAATATAGCATAGCCTTCTAATTAAATCGAACTTTTTCATTCAAAATGTTTGTGCTTGTGTTAAATACCACTTTATGATAGGCATTATGTTGGGTCACAGAGGAAAAAAGATAAACAAGACACAAAGGCATTCATAACCTGGTCTCCGCTTACCTCTCAGACTCATCTCTACCGTTGTCCTCTATACACAGTTTGTTCTAGAAATACTAGATTACCAGCAGTTGCTGTGTTTATTCAAGTTCTGTGGATTTCCTCTTGCTCTTTCTTGTACCTAAAATGTTCTTATTTGACTAATTCAGGTATTATATCCAAAATGCATAGTTTCTATGTGTCACGCACAAAGAAAGCTATAAAGACTTCACATAGAGAAGCAATTTAATTTTTTGTTGTCATGTTTTAAATTGTAATTTCACAATATTAAATAGGCACAAATATTTTTCTTACATGGACACCTTTCCTAACGATTAAGTTGGGGCTTTTCGTATGCCCATCACCTCAGTAGTGTTCACTGTACCCGACAGCTTCCTATGATCTTTATATCTCTTTGTGTCTGTACCCATCGATTACAAAGGACATGTGGTATTTGTCTTTCCATTCCTGAGATACTTCACTTAAGGTAATGATCTCCAATTCCATCCAAGTTGCTGCAAAAGACATTATTTAATTCCATTTTATGGCTGAGTAGTACTCCATGGTGTGTGTATATATATATATATATATACCACATTTTCTTAATCAACTCATGAATTCATGGGCCCTTAGGTTACTTCAACATTTTTGCAATTGTGAATTGTGCTGAAAAAAATATTTGAGTTCAGGTGTCACCATGTAGTAGGTACTAACATTATCCCTATTTCAAAGATTAAGAAACTGAGGCACAAAGGAGCTAGCATTTGAACCTAGGCAGACTGTTTCAAAGTCCTTGCATTTAATATGCTCACAACCTATGACTAAACCCACAGGGTGAGCTAAATGGACTCTTCAGTAACCTACTTCTCTGCTATTCTATAAATTTGTCCAACGTTAGAGCTGTATATGCCTGATAACTAGCACAGTCACCATTTTACAAATGTAGCAATTAAAGTTCACAAAAATAAAGATAGAAACTGGCTTGACTTGATCAAAATCCTACCTAGAAAAGCAGTTAATTGTTTACTTGAATTATTAAATGCTTGTCAGAGTCATACAGCTTAAGCATAGGGAGCCTATTGTTTTAAAAGATATTGGGATAAAAATTTTATAACTATATTCATCATACCATGTTGTTTTATACTAGGTAAGATAACAGGAAAAGTGAGTTTAAAATTCTGTTTTCCATGCCATTTCTTACCTACCAATTTAAAGGAAGTGAACTCAAAACTTATTATGGGACACATAAAATAAGACACATAAATCACTAGTGGTAGTATTAACTTTTTTAACTACTTTGGAAAGTAAATTGCCAATGTAATAAAAAAAGTCTCAGAAATGTTTATGCCATTCTGCTGAGGAACATCCCTCTTGGGAAAGCTATAGTAACAATGCATAAAGTAGATGTTCCCTACAGTTTTAGTTGTGATAAAGAAACCTCAGAAAAATCATAATGTCTAATAACATAAAAATATGTGAATTATAGCATACATAAATAAGAGAATTTTACATTGCTATTGAAATATGCTTAGAAAACAAACTGTATAATTAGGTTATGTGCACTTTCTGTTAAGTTTATTATACATAAATAAAAAGCTAAAACTATGATGTTATGCATAGTTTCTTCAAAAAAGGAGATAGACTCAAAAAGTATTAAGTGACTCAGTTTACATAATTGCAAATGCATTATGTTCACCACGTTAAAAGTGCACATAACAAAGTCTAAATGGAAATACCACAAAAACAGCTCTCATCATTTTTTAAAAGCTATCATGATTTTTATTCTACTAAATCTATGGAGTCCCTATCCTCCATTTTTTGGGCAAGTCATTCACTATACTCGCTAGTTTAAAAGACAATTGAGAAAAGTAATGAAGTTACAACTTAATTGTTTTCAGTACTGGCAATTTGAAAACTACCTTAGACTAAATTTTTGACAGGAGATATCACACCCATTTCACAAATAAATACTTGTGGGGTTTTCCTAAATTAGACAAATGATAGGAAAGAACCCAATATAACAATGTCTTCCTGAAAATCACATGTAAATTGATGGAGGCTGGAAATAGACCATCCTATTGGTGGCAATAGGATGTCTATTGTTGCAGAAGACCCATTAAGAGAGGCTTCACATATTCAAAGAAGCAATATACAAAGCAAACGTAAGTTACTGATTATTAAAATGTGTTAAACGGAATTGACGAAGCGCAGTTTCACACCTCCAAAACGATCCACAAGACAAAACAAATTCTGCACTAAATAATGTTCAAGTTTTGAGGGCAGATATGTAGTTCCCTATTAATAATTCAAGGCTTCCACCTCCAACATCCAACCAATTTGGGTTAGAGATGGTGTCACAGGGTCTGCCAATTATATCTGATATTACCCTAAGTACAAAATCACATCGGAAGAAAATTATCAAGTGGTTTAAAACTGTCCATAAATGGTAATGGTCCAATCCCATTACCCAGGGATTCCACCTTCTGAAAGACCACTTTCTTTCTAGACAAAACTTAGAACAAATTATTATAATTAACGCTTTTATATCAATTTAGATCTGTCTTTCCTATTTCATCTCTTGCCCTTAACCTTACTTACATACAGAAAATCATTTTTAGTGCTGCCAGTTTTTATTAATACAAAAACCCCAAGGATAACACGAGCCACATCCTGGAAGGGCGGGAGCCCAGGCGCGAGCGCACCCCTCTGGACCCACAAGAAGTGACCTCTGCCCGCGAGGACCGTTCGGAGTCCCCGGGAAGTCGGGGAAGGCAGCGAGCGACCTCGGAGGTGTTAAAAGCACCTTCCTTCCAGCAGCACCTCCGCAATTCAAGGACCTCGCCAAAAAAATGACAGGTTGGTCGAGGTGAGACTCTAAGTCTAAGGAGAAGGTAGAGAAGCGTGGGATCCCGTCAAAGTAGGAAAGTAAATAAGGAAGAAAAGGACAGCGTGGAAGTAAAGGAGAGACGCTCAGGAGACAGGGGTAGAGGAGAAAGAGAACCGCGCTCTCCCCCTAACAAGGATGTAAAAGCGCACAGTCCTACTCACGGGTTGGCTTGTTTCGGACTCCGCGTGAGACAGGGCGGCTGGACTTACACGCTCACCGCCTCGCGAGTCAGCGCCCACACACTTGGACTTCTGTATACACACACACGCGCGCGCGCACACACACACACACACACACACACACACTCACACAGCGCGCAGACACCACCTCCAGCCGGAGGAGTCAGGGGGCGTAGGCCGGCACCGCCCTCCCTCCAGCCAATGTAATCGCGCTCCGGCGCGTTCCTGATGACGTCGGGGCGTGACCAGATGGCCCGCCTCCCGGCACAGCCGTTTCCGCTCTCTTCCCTCCCACCTCCGGATGTCTTCCGCATTCGATTCTTTGGGCGCGAATTATCCTGAGCGTGGCTCCGGGAAGGGTTCCCGAGAAATTAGGGGTGAGTCTGAAATCGCTTAATCTGCTGGGGGTCCAGGTTAGGGGATGAGCTCTGTGGCCAGCGCATGTGTGGCCAACTCTGCTGTTTGTATTTGGGGAGCGTAAGGGGATTTTCAATGGGAGATGCTGGGCCATTTGGGGGCGCAGACCGAGGCGTTTGATTGGCTTGGAGGGAGCGCAGCCCCTCAGTGTCCCTCCCTACTTCCCCTTGTCACCCGTGACCCTGTCCCTGAATCTCTCGCAGTCAGTTATGGAGCGAAGTGCAGCCTTACAGATTAGTGTCGTTCTCCGTGTTTGCCAGAGATTATGCGAGAGGTCTAGATTGAGATACTTCATTTCCACGAGTTTCAACAGCCGGTACGGATAACCTACCATGCCTCCCTCTTTTTTACTGTATACACTATAGCCACCAATTATCCGTACAGCCTCATTTCCTTCCACTCTTCCCATACTGATTAAAGGCTCTGCTTAACTTTTCCTATCACAGAAGACGCAGTTGTTTTGAGCTTTCCTGCCCTCTAGGTTTTGCTGTTTTCTCTTAAATACTGCATCTCCCTTCCTTCTAGCTAAAATTTCAAAGTAATTCGTATAATACTTTTTCCATGCGTACTGTGCAAGCATACCTCTCTGATGATAAGTCTAGTTCCAGACTACTGCAATAAAGTGAATATTGCAATAAAGTGAGTCACACAAATGTTTTCATCTTCCAATGCATATAAAAGTGTTCTCTCTATAGCCTAAGTGTACAGTAGCATTGCCTGACAAAATCATTATACATAATGTTAAAATATTTAGCATTATTAACTTTACAATGTTACTTAATATTAAAATACTTAGCATTATTGATTTTAAAAAAAGTTGGCAATCATCTGAACCTTCAGTGAGTAATAATCATTTTGGTGGTGGCAGGTCTTTCTTCGATTTTGATGCCTGCTGATTAAAGGTGTTGTTTGCTAAAGTTCTGGTGACTGTGGCAATTTCTTAAAATAAGACTTTAATGAATTTGATGAAACTCTTGATAGTTTCACAAAATATCTCTTAGCATGCAATACTCTTTGATAGCATTTTACCCACAGAACTTCTTTCAAAATTAGAGTCAATCCTTTCCAACCCCTTCTCCTGCTTTATCAAACATTAAATAAGATTATGGAATACTCCAAACTCTTTGTCATCATTTCAACAATGTTTGCAGCATCTTTACCCAAGTATATTCTATCTTAAGAAATCACTTTCTTTGCTCATCCATAAGAAGCAACTCTGCATGTACTCAAATTTTACCATGAGATAGTAGCAATTCAGTCACATCATCAGACTCCATTGAAGTCTTGAATGCCTCAAAGTCATCCACAAAGGTTGGAGTCAATTTCTATCAAATTCCTTTAACCTTTTTCCATGAATCACAGATGATCTTAATGGCATCTAGATAGCATATCTTTTTCACAGGTTTTCAGTTTACTTTGCCCAGATTCATCCGAGGAATCCCTTTCTAGCATAGGAATAGCCTTACAAATGGATTAAGTATTAAGACTTGAAATTCAAAATGACTCTGTACTTCATGGACTATAGAATAGATATTGTGTTATCTACAGAATAGATATTGTGTTATCAGGCACGACAACAGCAACCATCTCCTTGTACATCTCCATTTCTAGTCTTAGGTGATCCGTTGCCTTGTCAATGAGCAGTAATATTTTGAAAGGAATCGTTTTTCTGAGGACTCAGTCTCAATAGTGGGCTTAAACATAGTAAACCATGCTATAAACAGACTGTTAGACAGGCTCTGTTGTTCCATTTATGGAATAAAAATTAGTGTTAGTAGATTTAGTAGAATTAAGGGTCCTAGGATTTTCAAAATGATTAGTGAACATTGGCTTCAACTTAAAGTCACCAGCTGAATTACTCTAATAAGAGAGACAGTCTGTCTTTTGAAGCTTGGAAGCCAGGCACTGACTTCTCCCTACCTATGAAAGTCCTAGCTGGGGCATCTTCTTCCAGGAGAAGACTGTTTGGTCTGCAATGAAAATCCTTTAGTGTAGCCGCCTTCAGTGGTTTTAGCTAGATCTTGCAGATAACTTGGTAGAGCCTCTACATTAGCACTGGCTGCTTCAGCTTTTATTTCAGATATATACATTGTGATTGTTGGTGATTGGTACGTAAAGTCCAAGTTGTATTTGTTCTCTTCACCAGGGATTCACCTTGCATTTTTATATTACAAATTTGGCTTTTTTCCTTAAACCTCATGGACCAGCCTCTGCTAACTTCAAACTTCTCTTTTGCAGCTTCCTCACCTCTCTCAGCCTTCATTAATTAAACAGATAGAGTGAGGGCCTTGTGAATTAGGCTTTGAGTAAGGTCATGTCATTGCTTATTTGATCTTCTATACAGACTAAACTTTCTCTGTACCAGAAATAGCTATTTTGCTTTCTTATCATTCATGTGTTCACTGGAGTAGCACTTCGAATTTCCTTCAAGAGCTTTTTGTTTGCATTCATAATTTGGCTGTGTAGCACTTGTGTCTCTACTTTCAACACGCCTTTCTCACTGAGCTTAATCATTTCTAACTTTTGGTTTAAAATGAAACACATGGCGCCCTTTCAGTTGAACACTTAGAGGACATTGTAGAGTGATAAACTGGCCTAATTTCAATATTGTTGTGTCTCGGGGACTAGGGAAACTGAGGAAAAGGAGAGAGGAGGAACAACTATGGAGCAATCAGAACACATTTATTGATTATGTTTGCCATCTTAAATTGGCATGATTTGTGGCTCCCTAAAATGATGGCAATAATAACATGAAAGATCACTGCTCACAGATCACCATAACAGATACAATAAAAATTAAAAAGTTGAAAATATTGGAAGAATTATCAAAATGTGATTCAGAGCCAGTAAGTGAGCATATGCTGTTTAAAAAATGGCATGGATAGAGTTGCTCCACCCAACGTTGCCAGAAACTTTCACTTCATAAAATACACAAAATCTCTGAAGCACGGTAAAGTACAGCATAATAAAACAAGGTGTGCCTGTACGTTCCCACACGTATGTACATATCAATTCGAGGTAGTTGTTCCCTAGTCTCTTTTATAGCATTTATCACTTTATACTATATAGTAATTGTTTTCATATCTGTCTCTAGCTACCCACTACCACTGGACTATGGTTTCCTGTGGATCTAAGAACAGAACAGAATTTTATTCATTTTTATGTACACTGCAGCTAGCTCAACAGTGATAGAAATGGTGGCTTTTGTTTATTGAATTCTTGCTATCTCCCAAGTACTATTCTAGGTACTTTATATATTCTATACTAAATCATTTTAACTTTACAAATGAGTTTGATTTTGGTACTTTTATTAACCTATTTTACCAGCAGGGAAACATTTGTTTGCCCAAGGATATACCAATAATTAAGTGGCAGAGCCAGGATTGAGAGTTTGGGTAACTATACTCACCCCTGAAATGCTCTAAACTATTTTGACAGTGGTTCTCAACCTGGGGCACTTTTGTCCCAGGGGACACTTGAAATTGTCTGAAGACAATTTTGGTTGATACCTCTTGAGTTTGAGAGTTGGAGAGATTCTGCAAAGAGGTGGGTGGACACCAGGAATGCTGCTAAACAGTGCATAGGACAACCTCCTACAACAAAAAAATTATCCTAACCAAAACGTTGATAGTATTGTGGTTAGGAAACTTTTTGCCCTCTGGTCTGTTGCCACAAGTATCACAAGATATCAACCAAGATGATACTGCTCAACTGTAATTAAGGGACCAATGTTATTTCGTTTTTTATATGTGGGACCAATATTCTTTAATTATTTCTGATCAGTTATAACTGATACTTTCGTAAAATGCAATTAAAAATAAATTATTAGTCAAAAGTGAATTACTCATAGAATGTACAACACCAAGAGTGAACCCTAAAGTAAAAAATGAATTTTCGTTGATATGATATATCAATGTAGTTACATCAGTTATACTTCAATTTATAGTTTGCAGGGGATGGGGATGTATATGGGATAAACAGAAACTATACTTTTTCTGCACAATTTTACTGCAAACCTGAAAATGCTCTAAAAAATAAAGTATTTAAAAAATTTTTTTTATTAAATCATAGCTGTGTACATTAGTGCAATCAAGGGGTACAATGTGCTGGTTTCATATACAATCTGAAATGTTTTCATCAAACTGCTTAATATAACTTCATGGCATTTTCTAAGTTATTGTATGAAGACATTTGTATTCTGCATTTAGTAAGTTCTGCCTGTACCCTTCTAAGATGCACCATAGATGTGGCCCCACCAATTACCCTCCCTCCACCCCAACATCCCCCTCCCCTCCCTTCCCATATTCTTGTGCTACAGTTGTGTCATAGCCTTCATATGAAACCTTTAAATTAGCTTCATAGTAGGGCTGAGTACATTGGATACTTTTTCTTCCATTCTTGAGATACTTTGCTAAGAAGAATATGTTCCAGCTCCATCCACGTAAACATGAAAGAGGTAAAGTCTCCATCTTTCTTTAAGGCTGCATAATATTCCATGGTATACATGTAC
>CAUYON010128532.1:0-17731 GCA_963573935.1 Arctocebus calabarensis
AGTAGATAGGGGATGCCCACAAGAAGCGGTGCCTTGAGCAAACACCACAAGTGATTCTAATACTCCTCTTTAGGCATGATGCATCACATTTTGAAACGTAAAGATATATTCTCATTTTAAAAAAATTATTGAATAAGTTACATAAGGAAAAAGGAAGTCATGATTTAAGATCAATCATCTAGCTATGTCTAGAATGAATTGATACAGAAAAAAAGAATTATATGAACCTGTTCATGAAATTTTTTTTTTCCATTTTTTGGCCGGGTGTGGGTTTGAACCCGCCACCTCCAGCATATGGGGCTGGCGCCCTACTCCTTTGAGCCACAGGCGCCGCCCTGTTTGTGAAATTATTAAGAACTGGAGAAGGGCAGCCGAAGTAATAATGAAACATGATAGGACGTTATGAAGTATATTTCTAGACAAGAATCAGAAGGACTGTGATTAATTGAACTTAAAAATTATAGGCAATAAAAAATCCTGACAATAATCCATAAGTGTCAAACCTAGAAGACTGGGAGAATGAAATGAAAGAAATTGTTAAGAGACACTGATTTACAAAGGAGAGATGACAGAGTTCCATTCTCAGCAAGTGTAGTCTAAAGCAACAGTGAGCCCTCCTGGGAGACTCCGAGGAGTCAGAGCCTGGAGGGAGAAGACACCCTTCCTGGGTGAAGGACTTCACTACAACTCGGACATTACCTTACAAATGCAAACAATTCAACCTAATCAGAGCTACCCTCATATTAATGCTAAATAAAAAATATATAAAATAAAACATTTGAATATCAGCCAGAAAAAGACAATGTTTAAAATCCTAAAAATGGATCATTTTTTCTTCAAGGAAAAATGAAAAAGTGAGAAAATCAGAGGGTCAGAGGAAGAAAAATTAGTTAAGGAGACCAACAAGCAATTTAAAGACTGTAAGCAAAAACACATTGTTCAGATGGATTCATTTTATATTTATTCTCTCCATACCCTAGGAAAAAATATTTAAAAAACTCATGAAAAAATATTATGATGGGCTGGTAATTCTCTGATGCACTATCAGAGCTATAAATTATACTTATATAATATTCGTTCATTCAGTGCCTACTCTATGCTATGCACTCTGTGAAGTACTGAGGATAAAGTTAAATAAAGCAATCCTTGACCTAAAGAAGCTAATCTGAAATTTTTACTAAAGTCTGCCTATAAAGAAAACTATGCCACTTTATTCAATTATGCTTGAATGTTTGCTAAGGGCTATAATGACAAAAATAAGAGACAGGGAATTCCTCATTTCTGGTTCCTAGGTGAACCTCCTTTAGAAAAGAAACGAACCATTACCATTATATTCGGATTATCTGTTCAATCTGGAACTGGTGCTAAATTAAAACAGAAAGGGTGAATTCACAATTAAAGTAAACTATGCCCAGCCATTGAAGATAGCTATGGGTATGGACACAGCTATGTGCCTTCGAGAAAAATGTGGAATTACTAAGTATGCAACTTAAAGCAACATGAAATTATCTTACAATTATAAAGATAGATCTTACTGGGCTAAGATCAAGATGTCGGCAGGACTGCATTTATCTGAAATTTATACGGCAGAATTAGTTTCCTTGCCTTTTTCAACTGCTATGGCCCACCTGCATTCCTTGGTTCATGGCTCCTTCTTCTATCTTCAGAGTCAATAATGTAGCATCTTCAAATCTCTGACTCTCACCCCTGACTCTCCCTCTTCCCTCTTTTACTTATTAGGACACTTGTAATCATATTGAGACCACAATCTCTCTATTTCAAGACCCTTAATTTAACCACATCGGCAAAGTTCTTTTTGCTAAGTAAAGTAAGATATACCTACCCATAGGGTCCAGGGATTAGGAGATAGATGTCTGTGGGGCTCATCTGTCTACCTCAGTTTGTTTTGTCTTACCTTAATTAATTGCCTATAAACCCTTTTACAAATGTTTCCAGGATATAGTGTGGGTTTTTTTCCCTCTATTAGTCCTTAGAAGCTGGATGTAGACAGAGGATACACGAGATCTAAAGATACACATTTTTTTCTGTTTGTTTGTTTTTAAGATACCCAGTTTTTAACATATGATAAAAGTCACACAGAAAGAAGTATGGAGAATCCTCAAAGAGTCAAAAGTCAACCTTCCATTTGATCCTGCAATCCCATTTCTAGGTATCTACCCAAAAGAAAAAATTCATTTTTTGCACCAATGTACAGAATTATGATTCAATAAAATTATAAAAAAAAATTCATTTTATCACAAGGATATTTGCACTAGAATGTTTATTGCAGCTCCATTCATAATGGCCAAGATGTGGAAGCAACACAAGTGCCCGTCAACCCATGAATGGATTAATAAACTGTGATATAGTGCACCATGAAACATTATTCAGCCATAAAAAAGATATTTTGTATTAACCTTGATAGAGTTGAAGCACATTCTTCTTAGTAAAGTATGATAAGAATAGAAAAGCAAGTATGCAATGTATGCAATACTAATATGAAACCAATAGAAAAACAACCGGATGCCCAAACAAAACAAAAGCACAAGTATATTCAAGTGGGGAGGAGGAAAAGGTAAAAGGGGAAGAGGGAGAGGGATTGGTAAACTCTCACCTGTTGTGCACAGTGTAAGCATATGCAGCAAACCCCGAGTGAAGGACTCAACCACAACTTGAACTTTACCATAGAAATGCAAACAATGTAACCTAATCATTTGTGCCCGCACATTAATCTGGAATTTTTTTAAAAAGAATTTTATAATTTTAGATTTTACATTTGAGTCTAGGATCAAAAAAAAAAAAAAAAAAAAAAAAGCCAAAAGAGAAAATTAGCCTTGTTAAAACAGCCAAGAGAAGCCTGTTTTGTGAGTTTTTATGTTCAAGTAATTGATGTGTTTATATTCTTCCTACCAACATTATAACAGTTAAACATGGAAAAGTGCTAGAGAAACATTTTCAACAGACATGAAGTGAGTTGGAATGTTTTTGTCAAAATATTGATAATTGGGAGGGACACTCGTGGTATTTAATGCACAGAGACCAGAGATGCCAGACATACTACGGTAAGACTAGGAATACGCGTTTAAGTATGAAATGGCAATTGCATGATTTGCATAGTTGAAAACCCATTTATAATTACTTGAGGCTTGAACCTAAATTCTATTTGAGATATAAATACAAAGTATATTTTACATTCTTTAATGCAGTTACAGTATATCTGATGCCAGGTATTCAAGGGAACTGTGTATTTCTTTTATTCAAAACTTAAGAGTTGCTCATCATTTGGAAAACAATGCCATCATCAATCATGCTTCCTTAGCACCTCCGAGACATCAATACAATACCTTGTGTTACTAGCTGTTGTATCCAGTGTGTTTCTATGTATAGATGCACAACATTGTTGTCTTTGGTGTAATTATCCTCACAGAGTTACATATTGGAATATGTTTCTTATTTTATTTTTATTCCCATTTCAAGTTACAACTAGGGCATTATATTTGTTTATGTAAGCAGGTTAAATTATCTATGAATTTCATATTAAGATAGTAAAGAAGAAATAAAAAATAAATGTTTGTTATATAAAGGGCAACTGGGGACCATGCAGGATCCTCCGGGCTATCTATGACTAGCACTGATCATTTTGGTATTGATTTTATGTGGTTTTTGAAAATTAAAGGTGCTGAGCGGCGCCTGTGGCTCATCGAATAGAATGCCGGCCCCTATACCAAAGGTGGCGGGTTCAAACCCGGCCTTGGCCGCACTGCAAAACAGAAAAAATAGCCAGGTGTTGTGGCGAACGCCTGTAGTACCAGCTACTCGGGAGGCTGAGGCAAGAGAATCGCCTAAGCCCAGGAATTGGAGGTTGCTGTGAGCTGTGTGACACCACAGCACTCTACCGAGGGTGATAAAGTTTCTTTTTTTCTTTCTACAAAAAAAAAAAGAAAGAAAGAAAGAAAGAAAATTAAAGGTGCTGCTTATTGCATTTACCGAATAACTACGAAGATTTAGTTTGCCAATTATATACTTCAAACAATTTAGATGGCTGCTTAGAGATTTGTTACATACCATGTCTAATAGTCCACAACATGTTCCTCTACTAGACCCCAGGGACTTTTCTCCAACGCTACTTCAGTCTATAGCTGGAGGATAAGAGGACATTAAAAGAAAGTACTTGACTACACTAGTAATATAAGATAATAGATTCCAATTTTTAAAAATAGGAAAAGAAATGTTGATTCAAATAATCTAGAAAACTACAAGAAGAATTTGGCTTATGTAAAAAGTGCATTTCATCTCAATAAGATAAACATTGTGTGCATAAACAGAAGTTAGATGTGGAGGTTAAGCAGTAGGTTTCTAAAAAATAAATAATATTTTCTCTTTTAAAATAAGTAATTATACTTTGTATTTCCATTACAGACCTAAAAAAATAACCTTCAACCTCCTAAAGAATTCATGATGTACATATACAGTGTTTAAATGGAAGACTATTTCTTTGAAAAGAAGTAATTACTAGATACCCTAGGTAAGTGGAGACATACACATTATATAGGTATGTTCCTGTGAAGCCTATTTCCTCTTATCAACAAAAAATAATAATAATTCAGAAGTTTTGAAAAATGACATAGATATTTACTGTACTTTCCCTAATAGGTTCAATACAGGGTAAGTTTTACCTAGCACATCATACAGAAAATTGTCTAAAACACCTCTTGACATTTCTCCCTCCTCTCAAAGTATCACACTTATAGCCATGGTTAAACTTTCTTCACCAGTTTATGGATGTTTTCAAATTATGACCCATCTTACCAGTCTCTTGGGATAAGAGTTTTGTACCCCTAGAATAACTTCTTTTTTTAAGAGACCCATCTACTCTGCCAAATCTACTCTCCCCATCTATTCTGCCAAATAAAATTCATCTCTAATTTCCAAATATAGATTTATTAATCACACATCCCAAATGGTTCATATGTTTTCTGCTCCCCCCCTTGACTCTGTCTCATAAACCATCTTACTCAAATGCCCTGGGTCCTTCTGTACTTCCTCAGTCTGTAATACCACATGTACTCTCTCAAATCAGGAAGCAGACTGAAGTTTCTGAATCTGAGATGCTCTGTGGTATGTGAACCATTGTAGTTATTGCTACAGTCTATTTGCATATGTCCTTCTGTGTGTGTTTTATTCATCTGCAAGTGCTTTCTTTCTATGAACCTTAGACCCAATTTCATCACTTCTAAAATCCTTCTAAAGCTCGGCGCCTGTGGCTCAATGGACTAAGGCGCCAGCCACGTACACCTGAGCTGGAGGGTTCAAATCCAGCCTGGGCCCACCAAACAACAATGACAGCTGCAACCAAAAACTGGCCAGACATTGTGGCGGGCACCTGTGGTCTCAGCTACTTGGGAGGCGGAGGCAAGAGACTCACTTGAGCCCAGGAATTGGAGGTTGCTGTGAGCTGTAATGCCATGGCACTCTATCCAGGGTGACAGCTTGAGGCTCTGTCTCAAAAAAAATAAAATAAAATAAAATAAAATAAAATCCTTCTAAGATAGACTTTGAATTCTTCAGGAGCTAGGCACATTAAAACGGGTTAGAACTTCTTTTTCCCAAAATCATCTTTTTATTCCTTGTGAGGCTTACAATAGTCATTTTTTAATTTTCTAAAATATTATTTATTGTGAAACCATTTATACAGCATTTATTGAAAGAAAAAATTAAAACCTGTCTATGACTGAACTCAAAACAAATATCTTTTTTTGCCTCTGTTGCTGAACAACATGAAAATAATTATAGCATCTCTGTAGCATTGCTCAACGAGACTTTGTATTTGGAAGATATGACTGAACCTTGTAACTAGAAGCATACACCCTATCAAGGGGCTCTACACAGTTTATATTAAAGAGACCATAGAATTCCCCAGTCTTTTGCTCTGATTCAATTTGACCTCAAAGAGCAATCAGATATATAGAGAGATATAGATGTGGTGACTTTGTTTGTGAGATGCTGTCTTACTGTATTGCCCAGCTGGGTCTTAAACTCCTCCCTCAAAAGATCCTCTTGTCTCAGCCTTCCAAATAGCTAGGAGCCACCACAGCCACTATGGTGACTGTTTTTTCTGAAAAATTCTTCTTTGTGGTGGTAGTTCAATCCCCAAATGGGTCAACCAATTCTCAGAACTTGTATAGATCACATTATTATTAATTTGGTGATATCAGCTTTCCCATAACAACTAATTATCCATTCGATGCAAAAATTCTCAAAGAGAAAAATAAAAAGGAGACAAAAGGAATAAACAATCTCGAATTTATGCTCTTCAACTGATGTTTCCTTTAAAAAATTTTTCATCCGGGCTCAGTGCCCATAGCACAGTGGTTACAGCACCAGCCTCATGTGCCAAGGTTGGCAGGTTGGAACCCAGCCTAGGCCAGCTAAACAACAATGACAACTATAAAAAAAAGAAAAATACCTGGGTGTTGTGGCAGGTGCCTGTACTCCCAGCTACTTGGGAGGCTGAGGCAAGACAATCACTTAAGCCTAAAAGTTTGAGGTTCTGTGAGCTGTGATGCCACAGTACTCTATGGAGGACAATGCAGTGAGACTCTGTCTAAAAAAAAAAAAAAAAAAAATTTCACCCTGTAATAGTGTGTATATTTTTGTAAAGTATTTCAAATGTTTTTTAAAATATTTTTTGTCTTGAAAAACACCTCTCTTTCATACTGACTATGCTTTTCAAAAAAAGAATTTAAAGATATAGGTATCAAGCTTAATAAAACTATAAATAACTATTTTAGGAGCCTCAAATATCATTATCTTCAGCAAAATGCAAAGGACCTTATAGCCAAATAGTAATATAATTAGTATTATGCCTAGCAAAAAACTAAGGTGAAAACTTTAAGAGTATTTTTAAGCTGATAAGGGCTCATATATTTTGTATAGGCACAAAAATTCTAGCCTCAAACTTTTATAGCTCTAAAACACTCAGAAAATGTTGCTTTATAAAATTTAACAGAATAGCTCTAAAAACACTCAGAAAATGTTGCTTTATAAAATTTAACACTTGTTGCTTAAACTGATCTATAAGTGCTGTTACTACTCTACTGCTTGCTTGCCACTCTCTCCCAGCAAGTAACTCAAAGTAGCACTTTTGATTGCAGTGATTGAAAATAGAATAAAATATTTAAACCTATTAAGATTTAAACAACTCACTAATAAAATTATTTTTTGAAGACTGACCCTCTTTATGAAGTAATTTTTTCAGGTACATAAGCTCTGTAATTTCTCTCTAAAAAGGAGAAGTCTACATTTAACAATAATAAAACCTTACTTAAAATTTACTTACGTAGGCTCAGTGCCTGTGGCTCAATGGGCTAAGGTGACAGCCACGTACACCTGAGCTGGAGGGTTCAAATCCAGCCCAGGCCCGCCAAACAACAATGACAGCTGCAACCAAAAAATGGCTGGGCATTGTGGCAGGTGCCTGTAGTCCCAGCTACTGGGGAGGCGGAGGCAGGAGACTCGCTTGAGCCCAGGAATTGGAGGTTTCTGTGAGCTGTGATGCCACAGCACTCTATCCAGGGTGACAGCTTGAGGTTCTGTGTCAAAAAAAAAAAAAATTATTTACATAATATATATTACAAGCCGTGTACTCCTTGTGTACATTAACTTAGACTTTTAACAGTCCTGCATAGTAGACACTAATACCATCTCTCAAGATCAAACAGCTCATGGGTGAAAGGAAAAGTCAACCTTCAAAATCCACATACTTCATTATTTGACTAAACTGACTTTTGTTTATCTGTGTTTGGGGAACATTATTTTTGGAAGCACTACTGAATAGGATGCTAGGTGATAAAAGGTAGGATGAGGGGGAGATGTGTCTTTTGGAGAAAACAAATTTTATCACTACATAATTTGTGATAAATTGAATTTAATTACCTGAAAGTCTTTGTGACTCCTTTGTGGTGTCTACATATGTTTCAATGTAAACATTCTTTGGGTAGCTAAATTTATTCTTGAACTATAAAGGATAAAACATCATACTTACTACAACAGTCACCAATATCATAACTCATCTGAGGAATTACTGAGAACAAGACATTCTCCTGGCAAGCCTGGAAATCTCTTGTGCCACATAAATAATGCATAATAAGCTTTCCCAAAACTTAGTTTCTTTAAATTGCAAGCATTTATTATTCCTCATGAGTGTATCAGTCAGCTGGACAGTTCTTTTGCTCTCAGCTAACCTGACTCTTGCTTGTGTAGTCAGCCTGGGCAAGCAGACGGGTCTGCTGATCTGAGCAAGATTTGGTTGATCAAAATACCTGTAATGATGCAGCTTTATTCTAGCTACTGTGTTATCCTTCAATAGACTCCTCCCTACAGCCTTAGAGTGATGGCAAGCTCTCATGAGGGAAAAAAAATGTGCAAGGCTTTATGAAGCCTAGACTTGGGACTTTTACATTACAATTTTCATCAATTCTATTGACCAAAGTAATTTATAATGCTTGCCAAGAAACAAGAAGTAGGGAAAAGAACTCCATTTTGTGATGCAAGAAACTGTAAAGTCTCATTGCAATAGATATGGATGCAAGATGAATAATTAAGGTCTTTTTGTGATCTCTCTACCATTCACACACCATTTCATTTTGTATCATTCTGAAACATTCTAATAGATGTTTTAGAATATGCAACAAAATAGACCATATTCAAGATTATAAAACAAGATCATGTTCAAAGCCATACAATAAATCTTAATTTAAAAATAGTAGAAATAGGCTTGGCGCCTGTGTCTCAAGTGGCTAAGGCACCAGCCACGTGCACCTGAGCTGGCAGGTTCGAATCCAGCCTGGGCCCACCAAACAACGTCAACTGCAGCCAAAAAATGGCTGGGAGTTGTGGCGGGCGCCTGTGGTCCCAGTTGCTTGGGGGATGGAGACAGAGGACTTGCTTGAGCCCAGGAATTGGAGATTGCTGTGAGCTGTGAAGCCACAGCACTCTATCCAGGGTGAGAGCTTGAGGCTCTGTCTCAGGAAAAAAAAATAGTAGAAACAATAAAATGACATTTACACACCACAACAGAGCAAAGTAGAAATTTATAATAGAACCATGGAAAGTAAACAGTATATTTCTAAACAATGCATAGGTCAAAAAAGTCTCAAGGGACATTTTTAAAATATTTTAAACTAATAATAAAAATTTAAAAATTGTAGAATACAACTAAAGTGATGCTTGAGGAAAATTTTACATCATTAAATGAGTGTATGAAAAGAGATCTAAAATCAGAACTGAAGCATAAGTTCCTACCTTAAGGAACTAGAGAGACTAACATCAGCAAGATGGCAGAGTAGGAAATCCTGAACCATCCCATACAAATTCACTAATTCAACAACAATTTTCTCACAAATTCCCTTGGTTACAAATCCATAAACTAAATGAAATAAATGTTTCTGCACTCTGGGCTATTGCAAAATCAAACTCATCGAAACTGGGAAAGATTTGGGGCACACTCTCACCAGAAAGAGAATGGCACATGCCAAAAGATCAGAAAGAGACTTTCTAATCTCTGACTACTCTTAGGGGAGGGAAGGAGTTCTTTGGGGCATCCAGTGCCTTATCTTTCCCCTGGGAGGTCTCCAGAGGACTGGCGTTTATCCTGCCTTCAGTGGATGTGTAAAATTACAAATAGTACCAAGGCCTATATATACTGCTTTTTCCTATACATACTTACTTAGGATAAAGTTTAATTTATAAATTAGGCAAAGTAAGAGATCAACAATAACTAATAATAGAATAATTATAAAATTATACTTTAATAAAAGTTATGTGAATGTGGCCTTTCTGTCCCCCTCATCTAGCTCTCTTTTTTTCTCAAAATATTGTGTTAAATTGTACTGTACTGTACTGTACTGTCTATACTTTGAGTAACTGAAAGCAAGAAAAATAAAATAGCTGATAAGAAAGAACTACTCTATATGCACCCAACATCACAGCACCTAAATATACATGCAAACATTGACCAAAATGAAGGGAGAAATCAATACAATAACAGGAGGAAAATACAATATTCCACTTTCAATACTGGATAGAAAATCCAGAAAAAAAATCAATAAGAAACAGAAGACTTGCACAATACTATACACAAAATGGAACTAGTGAATATATACAGAACATTCCACCAAACAACAGAATACACATTTTTCTCAAGGACATATGGACCTTTCTCCACGATAGACATGTTAGGTCATAAAACAAATCTCAACAAATTTATGACAAATGAATTATTCCAACTTTTTTTTTCAGTACATTGTACAAAACTAGAAACCAATTAGAAGAAAAATGGGAAATAATGCAAAAATGTGGAAATTAACATATTCTTATACAAGCATTGCATCCAAAAAGAAAAAAAGGAAAATTAGAAAGGAACATCCATAACATGGTGGAATGGGAGGCTCCTGATTATCTCTGTTTTCCATAGACACACTTAATAAACACCTACACAATTCTCTCCAAGACAAAGCCAGAATCCAGTCAAAAGACTCCTACACACCAGATGACTAAGAAAATATTCACATCAAAATGAGTAGGAAGAGCAGATAGACACTTGAGTACTGCAGACTTTCCCTGGAACTGATTACTATATGCAGTAAGCCCCAACTTGTGTAGTGTTCACCCAAGGGACAGGATCCTAAATCACCTGGATATGGGAGTTAATGGAGCTCAACACTCCTGACTCTCCTAGAACAGAGAGAATATAAAGGTGACTTTTAAACTTACAAATGGTTAGCAGCTATCTCCCCAATTCAAAGTGATCAGTCTGAACATGAGTACAGGCATCAGCCTTAGACATTGTCCTTAGTCCAGAATAGAAAGAGTCGGGGGGGGGGGGGGAGTTAGGCTGTCAGCTTTTCTGTAAACAAAGAAAAAACTGGAGCATACAACTAATACCCAAACATCTCCGGCTGCATCATAAGGTACTAGATTCCATTCCACCTCTTTCAAGACAAATAGCACAATTAGTTGCTTTGGGGCACTAAGAACAAAAATAATAAAGTAGACAAGTACAAAGAGTTTAGAGTCACCTAGAATCTCTGGTAGAGCTAAGTGGGCAAGCACATCTACATGAGACTGATTTAACAAAATAGGCTCTTTTATTTAACATGCAAAAACTAACACAGGTAATAGGTTCCAAATGAAAGAAAAAGGTGAATCTCCAGTAGCCAACCCTAATGAAATGGAGATAAGTGACTTACCTGACAGAAAGTTTAAAGGGACAATCATAAATGTGCTCAATGAAGTAAGGAGAGCAATGCATGAACCAATTGAGAATTTCAACAAAGATATAAAAATATTTTTAAAATAACAAATTATCAAACTGAAGAGTACAATAAGTGAACTGAAAAAATCAATAGAGAGGTTCAACAGCAACTAAATCAGGAAAAAGAAAGGATTAGTGAATTTGAAGAGAGATCATTGGAAAGTATTCAACCCAAAGAGCAAAGACAAAAAGGAATGAAAAAGAGCCAAGACACCATAATGGACTTATGGGATACTATAACACAAAATAATATATGAATTATCAGTGTATTAGCATGAGAAGAGAGAGAAAATGGGGCCAAAAAAAAATATTCAAAAAACAATGCCAGAAAACTTCCCAAGTCTCTAGTAGGAAATAGAAATCCAGATTCATCAACATAAATCCAAAAAGATTCACACCAATATACATTATAATCAAACTGTCAACAGAAGATAAAGGCAAAGACTGAATATTGAAGGTTAAGAGGGAAAAGCAATTTGTCACAAACAAGGGGGACCTTATAACACTATCAGATTTTTCAACAGAAATCCTGCACACAGAGGGAATGAAATAATATATTTAAAAAGCTGAAAGAAAAAAAAAAAAACCCTGCCAACTAAGAATACTATATCCAAAAACCCTGCCCTTTAAAAATAAATGAGAGGTAAGAACTTCATCAAGAAGAAGCTGAGGAAATTTATCTTCACTAGATGTACCTTTAACATTATAAGACATGAAAGAGGTAAAGTCTTCATCTTTCTTTAAGGCTGTATGATATTTCCTGGTATACACCAGCACATTGTACCCCATGAATGCACTAATGTACACAGCTATGATTTAATACAAAAAATAAAAAATAAAATAAAATAAAAAGTACAATGGTATATTATCTGGGGATATCATCTCACCCAAGTTAAAATGGATTTTATCAAAAAGGGAGTCAATCACAAATGTTGCAGAGGATGTGGAGAAAGGGTAACCCTCATACATGGTTAGCGGGAATATAAATGAATTAAACCATTATGAAAACAGTCTACAGCTTCTTCAAAAACCCCAAAGTTGAATTGCCACCTGACCTAGCATTCCCACTGTAGAGTACACATCCAAAAGTTAGGAATTTATTAAGTTGAAAAGATACCTGAGGTTTCACGTTTACGGCCACACTATTCACAGTAGCCAAGATATGGAATCAACCCTGCTATCCATCAATAGGTGCATGAATGAAGAAAATGTGCTACATGTACTAAATGGAATATTAGGTAGCCACAAAAATGAAGGAATCCTGCCATTTGAGACAACGTGGATGGAATCGGAGGATAGTAAGTGAAATAAGCCAAGCACAGAAAGACAAATCTCACATATTCTCACTCAGACATGGGAGTTAAATATTGAAAAGCATTGATCTCTCAGAGACAGAGAGTAGAGATGGTTACCAAAGGCCAGGAAGGGTGGCAGGGAGAGGGTTGGTGGGTGCAAATATATAGTTAGGTAGAATGAAGAGTATTTTGATAGCACAACAAAGTGACTATCATCAACCAGTTGGGGTATACTTTAAAATAAATGGAAGAGTAGAACTGCAATTTTCCTAACATAAAGAAATGGTGAATGCCTGAGGTTACCGACACCCTAGTTAACTTGATGTCAATTCCCATGGCATGCCTGTATCAAAGCATTGTGTGTAACACCTTATGAAAATACACAACTAGGATATACCCACAATAATTAAAAATTAAAAATTTTTTAAATAAAAAAGGAAGTATCAAAATATTTGAATCCACAATATAGAACAATTGATATTATTCAAATAGCCGAGTATATTATAAAGATAAGTATCAATTTAAGTTAAAGATAAAATAATTAGACATGATGAATGAATGAGGTGTTAATTATAGTTCAGCCTGAGGTGAGGCAACATTCTGTTCTTTATGCAAGTGATGTATTGATAAATAACCCCATGTCTTCTTTTAATAAAGTAGCCTTGTTCTAGGATTAATAGTAGACATGCTGGTTCACTTTTATCCTTCTGTTTCAAGGTGAATGTCCATTTATTTTAACCTGATCAAACATTTTTCTAATTATCTCTTCATATACTTTTTGTCAATTTAAAATCAAACAAATGTGTATGTATATGCATATATTTTCCTTCCAAAACTTTTGAAAAAATGCAATGGAAAAGTCTAAATTCTACCAACAACAAAAAATTGCACACATCTGGATGTACTACAAAGCTACCAATAAAAACTATTCATATTACAATATTTCTATCAAAATATATTCCTATTTTTAGGAATAAGTTGAATTCATGGTTATGAGTATTAATTATACTTCATGACATAAGATTAGGACAGTTTTCATTAAAAAATGGTATTATTAGTATTTATTTTTTAGTATTTTATCATCAGCATAGTTACTTTTTCTATGTATTGGCATATGCCCTTCTCCTTTCAGTAATTAAGATAAAATAAGAAACACAATATTAATATATGTTTAACTTATTTATATGCATCAGATAAACATAAATAGTCACATTCAAATCATGAACTCCCTAAAAGTAGAGCCTTATTAGAAATCTGGGTACTATTTTTCTATATATTTGAATTTTTTTGAATTTTCCCTTTGCACAATTAAACTCTTTTGAGTTGAGAGTACTCAGAAAACTTCATAAGTAAATTCAAAGGCATTTCAGGTGATTATTTAGACTTTGTCAGAGAAAGTTCAAAAGCAATGCATAATAGTAGTTCAATACAAAAATGTAATAATATAAAATACATCTATATGACTGTATTTTCCACTAACAAACACCTAAAAATGTGCAATGATTTAAAATTCCTGTGTGAGACTTTCAAAATGAATGAAATATTTTCTTATTGAACATTTTCTCTTATAAATAGCAGGCAATGAGAAAATGCATCTCATTCATTTATCTTTTTACTGCGTACCTACCATAGAGAATCTCAACTTGCTAGAATGTGAAAATCGACAAGTCTTCCAAAAAATCCAGATTTCCTATCGAATCATAATCTCAGAGCATGACTATTTTGAAAATCCCCCCCTTGATTCTGCCAGGCAGCCAGGGGTGATAATCGCTGGGGAAGTTTGTGCTTGGCACCTGATTTTGTTGTAGGAATAAAGATATGTAAATATAATCTCCCCTTCAGGAAGCTCAATCTGTAGAAAGAGAGATAACTGCGTAAGAAATGTGGTGAGGAAAGAGGCAAGTGTGAGTGAAAATAGATAGTGATCTCACAGAGGTGAAAGTGATTAATTCTGTTCACGTCTATCAGCGAAGAGTTTAAAGAAGAAAATCTTAAAAAAAAAAAAAAAAGAGAAATTTTTCTAGACAATAACAAAATGGCAGCAGACACCATAACCAGTCAAAAATCCTGAAGGCCTTTTACATTTTGCTTTAACTGACCCTCACTGTAGTGCAGGAGACAGACGTTATTATTTTCCTTATTTTGCAGTTAAACGGAGGCAGAGAGAAGTAGGGTACAGGGCAGACAAGTTGCACATGGCTGTCAGGAGCTTGGAACTCTGGTTATCTAACTGCAGTGGTACATAGCACTGTTCTACTTAAAGTAGGGAAGGGAATACACAAAAAAGGTAACACAATATATAAAAGAAAGGCTAAGATACTGTGAGCCTAGAGAGATTCCCTTTTTAAAAGTCATTCTGAATATAGTGAAGGAAGGGAAGATACATTTTGCAATGACTCATACCACGAAAACTGACTACCTAATTAAAGGTTAGAGAATTTATCATTAGGCTTCTCTTTGCTATCTTTTAATTAAGATGATGGCAACAGAACACTACCTACACAAGTGTTTGTTAGCCGTCTAAACCCTGGAATTTAATAGAGCTGTTCTGAGTATTCCTGAGAACCTCCAAATGCTGACAATGTTCAAATATTCTCCTGTACTGTTCATTCAACAGCATCTCTCCCTGTCGACCACGGCTTCCTTCTTCAAAGACCTACTTCAGTCTTTTATATGTCTTACTTTTTCTTCTCATCTCATCAGCAACTTTTTTCTGTCAGACCTCTGGATGTTGAAGTTGTCCTGTGATTTTGGCCTTTCTCTTTGTAATCCCATTCAGAACCATAATTGTAAATACTTTCTTCCAATGCCTGAGTCTAAAATATGTATTTGCCAGCCCAGACCTTACTCAGAGCTTCAAACTTCTGGATCTATTTGACCACTTGACATACACACTTGTCCAAATGGAAGTCTTGGTTTTCTCTCTATTCATTTTCAAGTGTGGCCTACTTAGTAAATACCATAATCCTTTTGTTCAGGCCCAAATTCAAAATCTCATTCTTAATGTTTTTCATTGTTGTATACCTCCAGCAAACTGTATGGAATCAACTGGTGTGTTCAGAATCTGGCCTCCTACCCTTAACTATACCTTGTTTGAGCCACCATCATCACTTTCTTGGACCATTGCAATTATTTTACAATAACTTATTCAATAATATTAGATTTGCTCTTCTATAACTGTCTTTTTTTTGAGTATATCAGACTCCACAGTGATAATTTTAAGACATAACTCTATCGTACTCCTCTGATTAGAACACTTCAAATACATTCCATCAAACAAAACATCATCCAGTTGCCTATTACATTCCTACACCTATAAAAGACATTATTTGTACTTTACTCACATTGTCCCAGGCCCTTTCACCATATCTGTGCCTGGGTAGCAGACCTTAAATGAATGGTTTGCACGTTAATCTCGTCTCAAGTTCTGTTTTAGAGAATGAGACCTAAAGATACCCTGTTTCCACTGTCAGAGTAAGATGCCAGGAGGCAGGGCTGAGAGCAGAGCTTAAAGATTGGGCACAGGTGTTGAAGTAAACAACCATCAAGCAATTATCTATCTTTAAGTAGAGGGGCTGATAACCTCAGACAAGAACCAGCTTCATCTGCATGTCAACTGTCTCGGTCACCTCACCTACATTGGCTAATTATGGTGTTATTCATGTTGTGGTTTTACAATTTCTTGGCCATTGAAATCACCATGACAGTTCTGAAACAACCATATAAAATATAAAAATGGGAGAGAACTCAATTCTAGGAATTACTACCTAAATTCTTAGTAAAATCCAACCATGTGGTCTTAAATATTTTCCCCCTCAATGACTAAGACTTCATAAGACAAAAACGTCTTCCTCCCAGTACAGCTGCTCTTTTTAAGCTTTCCCGCTCCCTTTCTCTGGAGAGTATACTTCATCTTCAATGTCTCAATTAAACAGCAGCTTACATGGCTTAGGTGGTTCATTCTGAAATTCTTTTCTCCCCCAATGACCAACAACCGGGAAAAACTTCTACTTGGAGGCTGCTAACATCCTGATCCAGTCATATTGACTTTCTTTTTATTCTTCAAACAAATCAAGGTCATTCCTAGCTTGAGAGGTGTTGCACATATTCTTTTTTCACTCTAGAATACACTTCTTCCATATCTTTGATTGACTGGTCCTTTATCATCAGTCTTAGCTCAGTGGTAATTTTTCATTTAAGTTGCCCTAAGTAAGTCTGCTCCCAGTCCATCTTTACCAATTATCTATCTTATTACCTGAATAACACTAATAAAATAGGATTGGTGTCTATATTATTCACTATACTACAACGCTTACCAGAACATTGCAAGCATTCAATAAGAGCATTGTTGAATAAATGTTAAACCACGTGTTTCTCTAATAGATAAATTCTCCCTGTCAAACCATAATTTTGTCAACCAATTTTGACATGCAAATTTATGTTTAGAACATGAACCAAAAAAGAATCTAAAATGATGTAAATCCTTGAAGCACATTTCTTTTTTGCTGTTCATCTATGCCATGAAATAATGTGAGGTCATTGACTATTATATCACTTTATGCCCAATATCACACATGCAACATTTTCAGCTGGCTGATTTAGTTAGTAGTACATCATTTACGTGAATGTTTAGGAAGGGATATTGGCTAATTAAGAATAACTTCCTACCATTCGATCCTACAATTCCTCTACTGCGTATATAACCAGAAGACCAAAAATCACATTATAACAAAGATACTTGCACCAGAATGTTTATTTCAGCCCAATTCATAATTGCAAAGTCATGGA
Source organism: Arctocebus calabarensis (assembly GCA_963573935.1). Classification (NCBI taxonomy): domain Eukaryota; kingdom Metazoa; phylum Chordata; class Mammalia; order Primates; family Lorisidae; genus Arctocebus; species Arctocebus calabarensis. The sequence continues at coordinate 17,398 of CAUYON010128532.1, forward strand.
AGAAGCCCAAGTGCCCATTTACCCATGAATGGATTAATAAATTGTACATGTATACCATGGAATACTATGCAGCCTTAAAGAAAGATGGAGACTTTACCTCTTTCATGTTTACATGGATGGAGCTGGAACATATTCTTAGCAAAGTATCTCAAGAATGGAAGAAGAGTATCCAATGTACTTAGCCCCACTATGAAACTAATTTAAAGGCTATAACCCAACTATAGCACAAGAATATGGGGAAAGGGGCAAAGGAGGAGAGAGGAGGGGGAAGGTTGGGGTGGAGGGAGGGTAATTGGTGGGGCTGCACCTATGGTGCACCTTAGAAGGGTACAGG
>CAUYON010128535.1:0-32212 GCA_963573935.1 Arctocebus calabarensis
GTAGAGTGCCGTGGCGTCACACAGCTCACAGCGACCTCCAACTCCTGGGCTTAGGCGATTCTCTTGCCTCAGCCTCCCGAGTAGCTGGGACTACAGGCGCCTGCAACAACGCCCAGCTATTTTTTTTGTTGTTGCAGTTTGGCCGAGGCTGGGTTTGAACCTGCCACCTTTGGTTTATGGGGCCGGCGCCCTACTCGAGCCACAGGCGCTGCTCAATATTGCATTTTTAATGGACTGTTGGGCTCAAATGATATAATAGAAGAGAAAATGCTTTTGATGTGGAAGCAGCTGTGCCTTAGGGACTGACAAATGCAGACATGCCCTGGATGCATGTCATGAAGGTGTGAGTCTGTGCGTCTTCATCACCTACCTGGCTACCTACCTGTCATCTGTGATCATGAATTTCTGATACTTCCCGAGAGTTACTAGAAATATTAGTAGGAGTCAGTGTTTTCTCAAAATTCTTTTTAAATTTCAGATTAACATAAGGGTACAAACCATTATATAATTTACACATGGCAGGTAAAAATCAGAGTTGTGGTTGTATATTACACTCAGGGAGTATGCCATATATCTATGTGTTGTATCGATTGGGTGGGAAGCTACTGATCCCCCTTCTCTTCTCTCCTTGAGTTTAATAGAGACTTCCTCTTATGTGATAGGGGTCAGTTTTTTTTTGGTTTGGTTTTTTGCAGGTTTTGGCTGGGGCTGGGCTTGAACCTGCCACTTCCAGCATATGGGGCTGGCACCCTATCCCCTTGAGCCACAGGCGCTGCCCAGTTTTGTGTTTTTTTTTTTTTGAGACAGAGTCTCACTATGTTGCCCTTGGTAGAGTGCCAGGGCATCACACTTCATAGCAACCTCAAACTCTTGGACTTAAGCGATTCTCTTGCCTCAGCCTCCCAAGTAGCTGGGACTACAGGCGCCGGCCACAACGCCCGGCTATTTTTTGTTGCAGTTGTCATTGTTGTCTAGCTGGCCCAGGCTGGGTTCAAACATTCTAGTTTGTGTATGTGGCTGATGCTGTAACCACTGTGCTACAGACCCCAAGCCTAGGGGTTAGTCTTTTAATGATGATTTAATGTAGTGATTCTCAGCTAGGGGCAGTTTTGCCTTGCAGAGGGCATTTGGTTACATCTGAATATATTTTTGGTGGTTACCACTGCGATGCTATTACTGGGCTCTAGTGAGTTATAAGCCAGGGATGGGGCTAAACATTCTACAAAGCATAAGACAGCTCCCCACAACAAAAAGCTATCTAGCTCAAAAAGCCAATAGTGCCTTGGTAGAGAAATCTTTAATAGCTTTAATATGAGGCACAATTAAATATAGAAGTATAGACCAGTAACCTCGATCCAGCCCTCACATATCAGTTTGAGGTGACTTACTCCAAAATTTCATGCAATAAAATTGCAAATTATGAATTGACATTAAAAAAGAAAAAAAGAAGCTTGGTGCCTATGGCTCAACGGGCTAATGCGCCAGCCACGTACACCTGAGCTGGCGGGTTCGAATCCAGCCTGGGCCCGCCAAACAACAATGATGGCTGCAACCAAAAAAATGACTGGGCGTTGTGTCCCAGCTACTTGGGAGGCGGAGGCAGGAGACTCAGCTTGAGCCCAGGTATTGGAGGTTGCTGTGAGCTGTGATGCCACAGCACTCTCTCCAGGGTGACAGCTTGAGGCTCCGTCTCAAAAAAAAAAAAAAAGAAAGAAAGAAAGGAGGGGCAGTGCCTGTGGCTCAGCAAGTAGGGCCTCGGCCCCATATACCGAGGGTGGCGGGTTCAAACCCTGCCCCAGATGAACTGCAAAACAAACAAAATAGCCGGGCATTGTGGTGGGCACCTGTAGACCCAGCTACTCAGGAGGCTGAGGCAAGAGAATCGCTTAAGCCCAGGAGTTGGAGGTTGCTCTGAGCTGTGTGATGCCATGGTGCTCTACTGAGGGTGATAAAGTGAGACTCTGTCTCTACCAAAAAAAAAGGTAAAATGAAGATACAAATATGTTAATCATTTCAATCAACATAATTGCTACAGTGCATAGAGTTTCCTCCAAAGCTGAAATGAAATTGTAATCAATTGTATAGTTTTTTTTTGTTTTTTTTTTTGAGACAGAGCCTCAAGCTGTCACCCTGGATAGAGTGCTGTGACATCACAGCTCACAGCAACCTCCAATTCCTGGGCTCAAGCGAGTCTCCTGTCTCCACCTTCCAAGTAGCTGGGACTACAGGCGCCCGCCACAACGCCTGGTCATTTTTTGGTTGCAGCCATCATTGTTGTTTGGCAGGCCTGGGCTGGATTCAAACCCGCCAGCTCAGGTGTACGTGGCTGGTGCCTTAGCCCGTTGAGCCACAGGCACCGAGCCAATCGTATAGTTTTGATTACTAGAAAAGATAATTCCTAAGGGGCATTCCTTTTCTTAAAATATTCAGGGAACGATGAATGATGTGATAATGGGACACACAATGTTTTCAATGTTTGGGCAAAAATGCAGAAATAAGTTCCACATGGCAGTTGATACTACTTATTACTTTGATAAAAGCTATGGGGAAAATACTAAAATAAACTTTGTTAAAGTGATTCTGTGGGACACTATATTAATACCATTCCATAGGGAGCCTTCTAAAGGTCTAATTTGATCAAAGAATTGAATTATAGTGCCTTGGGGGGATATAAAGTTTAAGTTAAGAACAACTGAACCATGGTCTGAGCCCTTATTATGTTATTTTTACCTCCCTGGTAAATATAGTGTTTTTTTTCTTTTTTTTTGTTTTGTTTTGTTTTGAGACAGAGCCTCACGCTGTCACCCTGGATAGAGAGCTGTGGCATCACAGTTCACAGCAACCTCCAATTCCTGGGCTCAAGCGAGTCTCTTGCCTCTGCCTCCCAAGTAGCTGGGACTACAGGCACCCGCCACAATGCCTGGCCATTTTTTGGTTGCAGGCGTCATTGTTGTTTGGCAGGCCGGGGCTGGATTCGAACCCCCCAGCTCAGGTGTTCGTGGCTGGCGCCTTAGCCACTTGAGCCACAGGCGCCGAGCCTCACAGCAACTTCTAACTCCTGGGCTCAAGCAATCCTCCTGCCTCAGCCTCCTGGAGAGCAGGGGCTATAGGCACACACCACCATGCCTGGCTATGTTTTCCATTTTTTTTTATGAGACAGAGCCTCAAGCTATCACCCTGGATAGAGTGCTGTGGCATCACAGCTCACAGCAACCTCCAATTCCTGGCCTCAAGTGAGTCTCCTGCCTCTGCCTCCCAAGTAGCTGGGACACAACGCCCAACCATTTTTTTGGTTGCAGCCATCATTGTTGTTTGGTGGGCCCAGGCTGGATTCGAACGCACCAGCTCAGGTGTACGTGAATGGCACTTTAGCCTGTTGAGCCACAGGCACCGAGCCATGTTTTCCATTTTTTGTAGAGATAGGGTCTTACTCTTGCTCAAGCTGGTCTTGAACTCCACCTCCCAGAGTGCTAAGACTGCAGGAGTAAGCCCCCATGCCCAGCCTCAGTTGTTTGTTGAAAAGATTATTCTTTCCCCTACTAAATAATCTTGGCATCCTTGTTGAAAATCAGTTGACCAGAAGTATAAGGGTTTATTTCTGGACCCTCAATACTATTCTATTGCCCTATAGGTCTGGCTTAATGCAAATACCTCACTCTCTTGATTCCCTAGCCCTGTAGTAAGTTTTGAATCTGGGAAGTTTAGTTTTAGTTCTCTTTTCTTGTGGTATCTTTGTATGTTTTTTTTTTTTTGAGATAGAGCCTCAAGCTGTCACCCTGGATAGAGTGTGGTGGCATTACAGCTCATAGCAACCTCCAACTCCTGCGCTCAAGCGAGTCTCTTGCCTCCGCCTCCCAAGTAGCTGGGACTACAGGTGTCCGTCACAATGCCGGGCCATGTTTTTGGTTGCAGCCACCATTGTTGTTTGAAGGGCCTGGGCTGGATTCGAACCCGCCAGCTCAGGTGTACATGGCTGGCACCTTAGCCCGTTGAGCCACAGGCTCTTTGTATGGTTTTGAAAAATCAGGTCAATACTGGTCTCATAGAATAAGTTGGGAAATGTTTTCTCTACTTTTTGGAAGACTAAGTGAAGAATTGGCATTCATTCTTCTTAAAATTTTGTATAATTCAATTTATCGCTGAAGTCATCTGGTCCTGAGCTCTCATTTGTAATTAATTCTGGGTTTTTTTTTTTTCTTTAGAGACAGAGTTTTATTTTGTCACCCTTGGTAGAGTGCCAAGGCATCACAGCTCACAGCAACCTCCAGCTCTTGGGCTTAGGTGATTCTCTTGCCTTAGCCTCCCAAGTAGTTGGGACTACAGGTGCCTGCCACAATGCCCAGCTATTTTTTTGTTGCAGTTTGGCTGGGGCTGGGTTTGAACTCACCACCCTTGGTATATGGGGCCAGCACCCTACCCACTGATCCACAGGCACTGCCCTATAATTAGTTTTTTTTTTTTGAGACAGAGCCTCAAGCTGTCACCCCAGATAGAGTGCTGTGGCATCACAGCTCATAGCAACCTCCAACTCCTGGGCTCAAGCGAGTCTCCTGCCTCCGCCTCCCAAGTAGCTGGGACTACAGGCGCCTGCCACAACGCCCGGCCATTTTTTGGTTGGAATCGTCACTGTTGTTTGGTGGGCTCAGGCTGGATTCGAACCTGCCAGCTCAGGTATATGAGGCTGGCGCCTTAGCCACTTGAGCCACAGGCACCGAGCCTATAATTATTTTTTTGATTGCTAATTTGAACACTATACTTGTTTAGGTCAATTTAGATTTTCTATTTCTTCTTGAATCAGTTTTGATAGATTGGGTCTTTCTAGGAATGTATTAATTTTATCTAGTTATCTAATTTGTTTCCAAACCATTGCTTATAGTATTCCTTTATGACTCTTTTTATTTGTTAAGTCAATAATAATGTTCTTTCTTTCATTCTTGACATTAGTAATTTGAGTCTTCTCTCTTTTATACTCAGTCAGTGTAGTAAAAGTTTTGTTCATTTTGTTGATGTTTTACAAGAACCAAGTTTTGGTTACACTGATTTTCTCTAGTTCTTTTTACATGCTAATTTATTTCCACTGCAGTCTTTTTTTTTGCAGTTTTTGGCCAGGGTTGGGTTTGAACCCTCCACCTCCGGCATATGGGGCCAATGCCCTACTCCTCTGAGCCACCAGCGCTGTCCTCCACTGTAGTCTTAATTGTTGTTTTCCTTTGTAAATATGCTGTTGTTTGTACAATATCTCATCGCATAGATGTGCTATATATTATATTTCAATTTTGCTGAATATTTTTGGAGCTTTAGATTCTTCTCCATTTTTCTCCTATTATGAGTGATATCAAAGTGATTATCTCTGGCTCAGCGCCTGTAGCACAGTGGTTACGGCACCAGTCACATGCACCAAAGTTAGCAGGTTCAAACCCAGCCTGGGCCAGCTAAACAACAATGATAACTGCAAAAAAAAAAAAAAATAGCTGGGCATTGTGGTGGGTGCCTGTAGTCCCAGCTACTGTGGAGGCTGAGGCAAGAAAATCACCTAAGCCTAGGACTTGGAAGGTTACTGTGATTTGTTTGACGCCACGGCACTCTACTGAGGGCAATAAAGTGAGATTCTGTCTGTACAAACAAAAAAAAAAAGAAAGAAAGAAAAAAGAAACTCGCTGGGCATAGAGGCTCATGACTGCAATCCTAGCCTTCTGGGAGGCTGAGGCAGGTGGATTGCCTGAGCTCAAATGTTCGAGACCAGCCTGAGCAAGAGTGAGACCTCTCCTCTAAAAATAGCTGAGTGTTGTGGTGGGCACCTGTAGTCCCAGCTACTTAGGAGGCTGAGGCAAGAGAATTGCTTAAGCCCTAGAGTTTGAGGTTGCTGTGAGCTATGATGCCATAGAACTCTACTGAGAGCAACAAGGTGAGACTCTGTCTCAAAAACAAAACAAACAAACAAAAAAACAATAAAAGATGAAACTGGAGTCATAGGCTCTGCGCCTGTGGCTCAATGGGCTAAGGCACCAGCCACATACACCTGAGCTGGCGGGTTCGAATCCAGCCCCGGGGCCCGCCAAACAACAATGATGGCTGCCCCGGGGCCCGCCAAACAACAATGATGGCTGCAACCAAAAAAATGGCCGGGTGCTATGGCGGGCGCCTGTAGTCCCAGCTACTTGGGAGGCAGAGGCAAGAGACTCGCTTGAGTCCAGGAATTGGAGGTTGCTGTGAGCTGTGATGCCACAGCACTCTACCCAGGGTGACAGTTTGAGGCTCTGTCTCAAAAAAAAAAAAGAAACTGGAGTCATACATTTATTCAAAGTTACCCTAAGACTAGGCATAGTGGCTTATGCCTGTAATCCTAGCACTCCTGGAGGCTGAGGTGGGAAGACTGCTTGAGGTCAGGAGTTCGAGATTAGTCTGAGCAATAACAAGACCTCATCTCTACTAAAAAGAGAAAAAAATTAACCAGGTGTTGTGGTGGGTGTCTGTAGTCCCAGCTACTTAGGAGGCTGAGGCAGGAGGACCACTTGAATCCAGGAGTCTGAGGTTGATGTGAACTAGGCTGAGGCCATGGCCCTGGGTAACAGAGTAAGACTCGGTCTCAGAAATAAATAAATACATACATACATACATAAATATACCCTAAAGAAATCATATTAGCTTATTTATAAAAGGAACATTTTTACAAAGTGCCAAGAGGCTTCACTTTGGTTGTCTATGCTGGTAACATGAGCTATTAAGTCCTGTTTTCTTTCATTTTGTGGCTTTAGCTGTTATGGAATTTGCAGAAGCTCGAGCCCTTTGGACTCTGTTTCCTAGGGTGAATTAGATTATAGGTAAACTCATAGTAAAGTTGTTTTTTGGACTGACTCACTTTAAAGATATTTATGAAAGAAATTCTTTGGCAATGGGGCTTCCACACTGGAGCTGGCAATCATTATTATCTTCTTTTTGAGACAGAGTCTCACTATGCCAGGCTTGGTAGAGTGTCGTCGTGTCACAACTCACAGCAACCTCAAACTCTTGGGCTCAAGCGATTCTCTTGCCTCAACCTCCCAAGTAGCTGGGACTACAGGTGCCTGCCACACAGCTAGCTATTTTTGGGTTGTAGTTGTAGCCTGCCTGTGTTTGGCAGGCTCAGGGTGGATTCGAACCCGCCAGCTCTGGTGTATGTGAGTGGCACCCTAGTCACTAAACTATAGGCGCCAGGCCTGGAAATCAGTTTTGCCTTAATTTACTAATTCTACTGAGGCATCTTTGCTTTAAAAAAAAAAAAAAAAAAAAGACCAAGGCTCTGTGCCTGTGGCTCAAGCGGCTAAGGCGCCAGCCACATATATCAATGAGCTGGTGAGTTCGAATCCAGCCTGGGCCTGCCAAACAACAATGACGGCTGCAACCAAAAAATATCCGGGCGCTGTGGTGGGCGCCTGTAGTCCCAGCTACTTGGGAGGCTGAGGAAGGAGAATCGCTTGAGCCCAGGAGTTGGAGGTTGCTGAGGGCTGTGATACCATGGCACTCTACCCAGGGCGATAGCTTGAGGCTCTGTCTGGAAAAAAAACAAGAATAATAAAAGCATATTAGTTCTGCCTTTTTTCTTTTGTTTTTTACACTTTTAAAACTACCATAAGGAAACATTTGTCTTCAGCAAACAGAAAATAACAGCCTTCTGGAGATCTTGAGTTGACCCATGGTTCATAGTGCAGTGAAAATCTATCTACTTGAGTGGGGCAATCAGGTACCAGTGTGACCTAAGCTCCTTCCACTGAGCAATTCTTTCTGGTGCCAGGAGCCCAAAGGCAACTCAGTCGACCACCTGTAGCTGGAATTGTTCAGAGTCTGTGTTAGAAGCCAGAACTGCCAGCTCTGAAAATAGGTCACAAGTGACTGGCAGTCCCAGAGAGACTCACAGGAAGTAGCTGCAAAGGTCAGGGGGAAGTTTTTAACGACTATACAGGAGGCCAATGAATGACAGGCATTGAGGAGTTTCTGGCATCTGAAACATGCACTTGGAGGAATTGCCTTGGAGACAGACTGACAGGTGTGGCGATGTGAGCCTGATGCCTCAATCCTGTAAAATAAATACATTTCACCTTTGCTCTATCATGCAAAAAGTCCATCTCCACATAGGGGAATCATATTCTAGGATTCAAGAGATGATCATGAGCAATTTATAGCATTAACTGTAGAAACCTAATACAATATTTCTAAAAGGAAAGTCAGGGTTGAAACTAACAATCTCTGAGTTAATTCCAGCTTTGAGATGTTGGGATCCTATCAAGTCAGACACATATTTCTGTGAATACACGTTTTCAAGGATCACTTGTTATTGAAGTTTATACCTTATGCCTGAGAATGTTATTCACTGACAATTATTATAGTACAAATGTTACAGTATAGTTACAATCTCGATATTATTTTTCACTTGTCTTATTGGCCCAGCAAAACAATTTGGGAAGCAATTTGACCCTTGACCCAGGAGTATCAGGCTCCAAATAATAACCAACGTCTCTTACCCCTTACAAACTGGCAGGCTACCAAAGAGATGGGGTCAGTAAACTTCTTCTGTAAAGGGCTAGATAGTAAATATTTTAGGGCTTTGTGTGCCGTATGGTCTCTGTCACAGCTTCTCAACTTCACCTGAAACACAAAAACAGCCAGACGATATGTAAATGAAAGAGCATGGCTGTGTGCCAGTAAAACTATTAAAACAGGCAGCAAACTTTGGCTTGGAGCCCTAGAGGGTAAAAGCATGGACTCTGAAGTCAGGTTCAAATTCTGGCTCTGTTACTTGGTAGCTGTGTGCCCTTATAGAACTTAGTGCTTTGGTCTCTTCCTCTGTAATTGATAGTAGTATTTTACCAGTGTTGTTATAGAGATTAAATGAGTTAAATTTGTAAAGTACTTAAGCAGTGTCCAGCAGTTGGTAAGTGCTATACCAGTGTTTGTTAGATAATTAAACATCCTGCAAAGTGGATAATATTATTCTCATTAAAATAGAGATTCAAGGAAAGAAATACATAGTGCTTGACTTATAAGAAGGCTAAGACTTGAATTCCGTGTCCCGGTGTCCAATATAGTTGTTCTTTACTCATCAGAGGTCAAATCATTACATCTAAACATAGAGAAATTCCCTGTAACTGCCCATGAGTCAGACCTTGGCTCCTAAAACCATAATTTTAAAGGACTGCTCATATTTCTTTTTTTCCTATTCACATGAGGAATTACTATAAGCAGCATTGTGCTAAAGCTGGTTTATATTGGCTTACTAGAACTGATTGCTTAAATTTTGGGAATTTTGTGAACCAGTAGTTCAACTGCTCACTGCTTGAAATTGGTTGTGGTGGAAGTATTTACAACATAAAATTGGCATGTGCTACAAATCAGGGCTCTTTATCTCTTAGAGGGCCAGTTGACCTGCACATGACTGGCTATACGCCAGCAGTAAGCACTCCCTTCCAGTAGAGGCCCCTTGTCTTGAATGGGCAGTTGGTAAATAATATTCAGTGGCATGTAACCACCATACCCTAGGATACCACAGCCTCAGAAAAATGCTAGGCCCATGCCCATGGCTTTTGCTTCGTGGCAGAAGCAAAAAAAAATTATATGCCTTGCTTAGCAACAGAAACAAGTCAGTGGTGGTCAGTGGCCCTGGACTCTGATTTCTAGACATCTGACTCCCAGCTCTACTTCCTATTCCTGTTCCATTACGCACACACAGACACACACCTGTGTGGGTCAAGCTACATAGGGACTGAATGGCTTAGGAGGTGATGAAAGAAAGGGAGTTAGAGCTTGTTGGGCAAACATCTTAATCAAAATACTTTTTCTAGGAAACACATTGAGTGCTATGGCGGGTTTTGTTTGCTTTAGTTAGTTTGTTTGTTTGTAGAGACAGAGTCTAACTTTATCGCCCTCAGTAGAGTGCCGTGGCATCACACAGCTCACAGCAACCTCCAACTCCTGGGCTCAGGTGATTTTCTTGCCTCAGCCTCCCAAGTAACTGGGGCTACAGGTGCCCGCCACAACGCCCAGCTATTTTTTTGTTTTGCAGTTCGGCCGAGGCTGGGTTTGAACCCACCACCTTTGGTATATGGGGCTGGCACCCTACTTGCTGAGCCACAGGTGCTGCCCTTTTTCTTTTTTTCAGAGTCTCACTTTGTTGCCCTCAGTAGAGTGCTCTGGCATCATAGTTCACATCAACCTCAAACTCTTGGGCTCAAGTGATTCTCTTGCCTCAGCCTCTCGAGTAGCTGGGATTCCAGGCACCTGCCACAATGCCTGGCTAGTTTTTGAGACAGGTCTTGCTCTGGCTCAGGCTGGTCTCAAACCCGTGAGCTCAGGCAATCTACCCACCTCGGCCTCCCAAGTGCTAGGATTACAGGTATGAGCCACTGCACCCAGCCATGAAGCTCATTTTTCTTCTCTATGAAATGGGAATCATAACTATTCCTTTGCCTACATGTCTACATGTGACTATGAAAATCAATGATAATTTGATATTCTCTTACATGGCATACTTATTTATTTATTTTTTTTGTAGAGATAGCGTCTCACTTTATCGCCCTAGCTAGAGGGCCGTGGTGTCACAGCTCACAGCAACCTCCAACTCCTGGACTTAGGAGATTCTCTTGCCTCAGCCTCCTGAGTAGCTGGGACTATAGGTCCCCGCCACAACACCTGGCTATTTTTTGTTGCAGTTTGGCCGGGGCCAGATTTGAACCTGCCACCCTTGGTATATGGGGTTGAGGCCACAGGCACTGAGCCACAGCCACAGCCACTGAGGCACAGGCACTGCCCCATGGCATACTTCCTATTGAGTACTACTGTGTGTTCCTAGGGGCTGAGGATCCAGGTGTGGCTGAGTAGATACTTTAACACATGACCCAGAGGATGGATCACAATGGTTTCATGAAGCCATAGTGCTCAAAAGTTTGGCTCTCTAGTCAAGTTGCCTAGTTTTGAATCTTGGCTGTGCTGTTTATTAGCTCTGTGACCTTGGTTAAGTGAAGTTGTTTAACATTGCTTTTCCTATTTTGTTAAATGGAATTTCAACCTTTCCTAAATTTTATTAATAAACAGAGATAGGAATAGTATCTACTTCTTAGAATAGATATAAATATTAAATGAGGTGATACAGGTAAAATGAAATTAAATTTCTTTAATTTCTTCATTTAGATAAATGAAAATAATTATAATTATTATTTTTAGTTTTGGCACTGTTGTGAAGATCAAATGAGATAATACATGAAAGTATTCAGAACCCTGGAAACAAAAACATGAATAAGACTAAAGGAAGACGCAAACACTAAATAGTTACCTACTCAAGGTCGTAAATGCAGTAATAAAGATCTGTGCAGAAGGATTCTTAATTCAGCATGAGAGTCAGCAAAGGAATTTAGAGATGATGGCTGAGACTATAAATTCATTCACTCGTTTTTCACCAAACATTTAAGTGTCTACCGTATGCAGAGTGATAAACCAAACTGATTCGGTCTCTGCAGTAGCAGCACTAAGAGATGGTTTGGGGTGGGAGTGGGAGATGTTTTGTGTGTCCCTTCCCCCAAATTCCAACAGACCTTTTGCATTTGCAAAAATGGATATCTGATACTTTTTCAATATTACGTAAAGGATCATGCAAACACAGCATTGAAATAAATCCTCATTTTCTTTTCTACAGATTGCCACTTTCCAGCCCCTTCTAGAAAAATTCTGATGCAACAAATGGTCCTCGTCTTCACAGAGCTTGCAGTCTGGTGGAAGAGACAGGTTTTAAATGCATCCATAAGCTTATGGATATTTAAAATCATGATAATGATCGTAAAGAAAAAAAATAGATGTCATGAGGAAGTAAAGGGAAATTATGAGTGGCCAGGGAAGGCCTTTCTCAAGAACAATTGACTCTCCATGCTGGTGGGTTCCACATGCTGGAATCAACCAACCTCAGATTTAAAACATTAAAAACAAATAAATAAGTAAAAATAACAATACAAAAATTTTAAAAAAAATCTAAATTTAAAAATAGCATATAAAGCCAGGCATGGTGGCTCACACCTGTAATCCTAGCACTCTAGGAGCCCAAGGCAGGTGGAGTGCCTGAGTTCCGGAAGTTTAAGACCAGCCTGAGACCCAGTGAGACCTCTCCTCTAAAAATAGCCGGTGTTGTGGCAGGCACCTGTAGTTCAGCTACTTGGGAGGCTGAGGCAAGAGAATCGCTTGAGCCCAAGAGCTTGAGGTTGCTGTGAGCTAAGATGCCATGACACTGTACCCAAGGTGACAGAGTAGACTCTGTCTCAAAAAAAAAAAAATAGTATACAACTACTATTTTAATAGTATTTACATTACTCTAGGTATTACAAGTAATCTAGAGATGATTTAAAGTATATGGGAGGATGGACATAGGTTTTATGCAAATACTACCTACCCCATTTTATATAAGGGACTTGAGGATTTTAAGATTTTGGTGTGGGGGGAGGGGCCCTGGAACCAATCTCCAGCATTTATGAGGGATGACTATTTACATATTTAAGCCAAGAACTGAACTTGTATGTAAGAGTTAGGCAAGTAAAAAAAGGGAAGAGAGAGACTTGGCACTTGTGGCCCAACGGGCTAAGGTGCCAGCCACGTACACCTGAGCTGGTGGGTTCAAATCTGGCCCGGCCCACCAAACAACGATGACGGCTGCAACCAAAAAAAAAAAATGGCCGGGCGTTGTGGCGGGCGCCTGTATTCCCAGCTACTTGGGAGGCAGAGGCAGGAGACTCGCTTGAGCCCAGGAATTGGAGGTTGCCGTGAGCTGTGATGCCACAGCACTCTGTCCAGGGTGACAGCTTGAGGCTCTGTCTCAAAAAAAAAAAAAAGGGGGGAAGAAAGAGAAAGAACAGGTTGTACAAAGATCCTGAAACAGGAAAGAGGTTGCTGTATTGGAGGAAGTGACAGAAGGCCTAGTGTCGCTAGAATCAGGTCAGGAAGGGATCCAGGGTGAGGATGATGAAGGTGAAGCACCAGTGAGAAGAGAGTGGTGGGCAGGCCATATCCTGCACTGGACTTGTAGGCCAAGGAAGTTCACGTTTTATTCTGTGTGAAATGGGAAGCAGTTTCATCAGGAGCTATGCTTCAGGTCACACAGGTGATTCTCTGGCTGCTGTGTGAGAATGAGTTGGAGGAGGGCAAGGGTAAAAGCAGAGAAATCAGTTGGGGGCTAACGCAGTTGTCCCAAGTAAGAGAAGGCTGTGGCTTGGGTTTTAGTGGCACTGCCTTGGAGAGATGGAAGGATTTGAAATGGGCTCGCTCTTGGGTTGGCTAAGGGAAGTGAAGGAGAGGCGGATGGAAAGAATGAGTCTAGTTTTGGGGCTTGAGTGGTTGGATGGGTGAGAGAGTCTTTGCTAAGGTCAGAAGGTCTGAGAAGGAGCTGGCATGGGGAAGAAGGGCCAGTGATGAGTTTTGGACAAGTGAATTTATAAGATACCAGTGAAATACCATGTGAAAATGAGAAGAAGTTATGGCTCAGGGACTCTGCAGAGAGGCCTGAGCTGCAGGCATACAGTTGTGAGTCTTTTCTTTTTTTTTGAGACAGGACCTCAAGCTGTCACCCTGGACAGAGTGCCATGGCATCACGGCTCATAGCAACCTCTAATTCCTGGGCTCAAGCGAGTCTCCTGCCTCCACCTCCCAAATAGCTGGGACTACAGGCGCCCGCCACAATGCCCGGCCATTTTTTGGTTGCAGCCGTCATTGTTGTTTGGTGGCCCAGGCTGGATTCGAACCCACCAGCTCAGGTGTACGTGGCTGGTACCTTAGCCCGTTGAGCCACAGGCGCTGAGCCAACATTTATTTATTTATTTTTTTTTTAGAGACAGAGTCTCACTTTATCGCCCTCAGTAGAGTGCCATGGCGTCACAGTTCACAGCAACCTCCAACTCCTGGGCTTAGGCAATTCTCCTGCCTCAGCCTCCCAAGTAGCTGGGACTACAGGCGCCCGCCACAACGCCCAACTATTTTTTTTTAATTGCAGTTTGGCCAGGGCCAGGTTTGAACTCCCCACCCTCAGCATATGGGGCCAGCACCCTACCCACTGAACCACAGGAGCCGCCACCGTTTTGAGTCATTGATGTACATGTGATGGTAGCTACACTGTGGTGGATGAGGCCATTTGGGGGGACAGGATGTGGATCAGAGCTTTTATCCTTTCTTTGGGCCCCAGATACCTTGAGAAGCTGATGAAAGTTTCACTTTTTTCCATTAAAAGTATTTGCGTTTAAGCTTGTGGAATGTTTAGACTCCCCTTGGAGCCCATCTATAACATTGGTAAGGTTGATAAATGCCAAATTAAAAAAAAGAATCAAACAAACAAAACCTCATGGAGAGAAGAAATGGTCCCTGAGTTGAGCCCTGGGGAATAGCAAATTTAGAGGCAGAATAGAGGCAGCACCACATGAAGTTAAGAAGGCAAAAAGAGGTCCAGTGCTCGTAGCTCAGCAGCTAGGGTGCCAGACACATACACCGGAGCTGGCAGGTTCTAATCCAGCACGGGCCAACTACAGCCAAAAGATAGCCGGGCATTGTGGCAGGCACCTGTATTCCCAGCTAGTTAGGAGGCTGAGGCAAAAGAATCACATAGGCCCAAGAATTTGAGGTTGCTGTGAGCTGTGATGCCACAACACTCTACCAAGGACTACACAATGAGACTGTTTCAAAAAACAAAAACAAAAAAAGCACAAACAAACAGAAACAAGAAGGCAAAGAGAAAGACAGTATATTATCAAAACCAGGAAAAAAAGCGTTTCAAGAACGGGAGATACTGGGTGGCGCCTGTGGCTCAGCAGGTAGGGTGCCGACCCCCTATACCGAGGGTGGCTGGTTCAAACTCGGCCCCGGCCAGCTGAAACAGCAGTGGCAATTGCAACAAAAAATATCCCGGTGTTGCCACAAGCTTCTGTAGTCCCAGCTATTCAGGAGGCTGAGGCAAGAGAATCGCTTAAGCCCAAAAGAGTTGGAGGTTGCTGTGGGCTGTGCTGCCATAGCACTCTACTGAGGGCAACAAAGTGAGACTCTGTCTCAAATAAATAAATAAATAAATAAATAAATAAATAAATAAATAAATAATGGGAGATAGTTACTGGGGAGAGGGCTAGGAAGATAAGGCCTGCAACGTGTCCGCTGGAATTGGCAACAGTGGTAACCTTTGGAAGGCTTTGTGCTGTCCCCGTGGAGGGTTGGCTTTGCAGCAGGCCGCTTTGCATTTCTGGTGCAAGAAGGAACACTAGATGCAGATATGGGAGTACGGGATATTGTATGAGTTTGTAGGTTGGAAGATGAGGATGTTTTCGCTTGATGGTCTAGATTTTTTTTTTTTTTTTTTAGGCAGAGCCTCAAGCTTTCACCCTGGACAGAGTGCCATGGCATAATAGCTAACAGCAACCTCCAATTCCTGGGCTCAAGTGAGTCTCTTGCCTCTGCCTCCCAAGTAACTGGGACTACAGGGGCCGGCTACAACGCTCGGCCTTTTTTTTTTTTTTTTGGTTGCAGCCGTCATTGTTGTTTAGCGGGGCCGGGCTGGATTCGAACCCACCAGCTCAGGTGTACGTGGCTGGCGCCTTAGCCCGTTGAGCCACAGGCGCTGAGCCGATGGTCTAGATTTTCTTAGTGAAATAGGAGGAAAGGGAACAGTGAAGGTGATGGGCTAGGAAGGATGGAGAGTTTTGAGGATGGGGTAAGAGATGCAAAATAGTCTTTGTGGAAAGTTGAGTCAGAGCGTGCTGACAGGGCTGCTGTCTACAAGCAGATGCAATCACAGGTTGGCTTTTGTGGGTAGGATCAGAGGAGGGAAGGGATGGGGCCAGCAGGAACAGGGGCCAAGACCCACATTCATCATGGGCTGAGGATCAGTCAGCCTTCTAGAATTTCTCAAGACTTGCCCTAGTCCCTTTTTTGCCCTGGTCTGGCTCCTTTTTTCCCCTCAGCTTATAAACTTTAGCAAGCCTTTCCTGGTGACTCAGCATTTTCTTTCAAGTCAGTGTCCAAGTTCTCTAATCTCCATACCCCAAACATCTGTAGGAAAGTTTTTGAAATACTCAAGAGCTTTTTAATTTTTCTTATAGTGTTCCCTCGTCTGGCTGTGTATTACCTTACTGTGGGGACTTTGGCTGCATCTTAAATTTTGGGGGCTTTTTGTGGTGTTTAAAGGCATTGAGTATTTTGACAGGTTGATGCTGGGTAGCTTGAAGGTAGAAGCCTAGGGGATTCCCTAGGATTTTAATAGGTGTACGCTTTAGGAAGTTCACTTTGGAGGCTGAACAGAAGATGGTTTGTCCGGAGGTGACTGTTAGGAGGTTGCTAACAGTTCAGGCTAGAAAGGATGGATGCCAGTGGTAAGAGTGAAAGGAATTTGTCTTATTAAGGAGGTAAAATAGGTTGAGACTTGGTGATTGGGTAACACAGAGGGCTGAATTAAGAATGACACACTCATTCTCAACTTTAATTCTGATGACTATGTACATGGTAGTGCCAACAGCTGAGCGAAGGACAGCTGTGAAGGCAGAGAATGAGTTCACTTTTGGATATACCCTGTGATAGTAGACAGAGCAGCCTATCAGGCAGTCGGCTATTTGGTTCTAAATTTTGTGGAAGAGGTCTGGGTCGGGGATTGCAGATTTGGGAGTTGAAAGCCTGAGGATAGCGGCAATCGGTCAAGAGTCAATGGATTGAAAAGCGCTGTGTTGGCACTGAGTGGAGTCCTGCATTTATGGCGCAGGTTCACAGCGGGTGGAACTTAAGGATGTCACCAAAGGAGGTATGCAGAGGAGAGAGAGAAGCCCTTGGAAGCTTACTGGAGAGGACACTTCGAGTGGAGTGTTGGCTTGATAGTTTTGTTTTTAGGACGTGGAAACATTTAAGGTTGTTTAACAGCAAATGGCAGGAGTCAAGCGGGGAGAGGTGGGGGAGGAGCTTTGTAGAGCCCAACCCCATTCAGACGCCTTTCTGGCGGTTTACCCACACTCGTTACCTCCCTCTCATTTAATCAATTCAGCACCTTGACTGTTGGAAACACAGGGTGGAACGTGAAACTAAACCGTGAGCCCAGGGCTTGGGAAAACAGTTGTAAATTCATCCCGTCCGGCGCGCTCTCCACACCAAAGCGGCGTGCAGAGAAATGCCAAACTGTTCAGCTCCACACAAGCGGGGGTGGGGGGGAACGGGGCGTGCTCCTTGCCCCTGATGAGGTGCTATCAGTGTTGAGGACGAGGTGTAATCACGTGCCGCGGGCTAGGGGCGGCAGTCCCCGATAGTCCAGAGACTGAATGCTCCCTGGCCCTGATGAGGTGTCCTGAAGTGTGGTGGACAGGGCAGCGCATGCGGGTCCCTCGTTCTAAGACGCATAAGCGGCAAAGAGTACAGTTAACTGCACTGCGAAATAACAATTAACAGGGGTGGCAGGCATCTGGAGTGCAGGCCAGGTAGACCCCAGGCCAAAGAGAAGGCAGCAGGTGGCTGAGCTTGTTTCCGCGCGCGTAGCCGAGGGGACTCCGCGGAAAACCAAAACCGCGATTTGGATATCCGGCGGGGCCCTACTCCCGAGATAAATCTTCCGCGAAGGAAGTATTTAATTTGCACTCAGCACGGTCGTTAAGAAACTCCTGCCGGAGGCTATCGGTAGGCGCGTGGGTGCTTTCTCTTGTGTGCGTCTTCTTGTCCTGCGCCAGAGGACAAGAGCCGGTTGTCCAGTGCTACTGGTAGGTTTTTGTTTACTGGGGCGGGGGTAAGGAATGAAACAGAACTAGACTGGGAGCTGTGCTTTGGTATCCTCTCCATCTAGCACAAGCTTCTTCCGGGACCTTGACTCTGGGCAAGTCTAAAATAGTCACTGGGCCTCAGTTTCTCTGTTTTTAAAACGGGAATCTAGACTATCTAAATCTTGCCTTGCATGGTCAGGACAGCAAATCCATCTCCTCCTGCCAAATAAAAGAGCTGCTATCCGTCAGCAGCCTGCTCCCGATATCCAGCAGGTTAGCTATGCTTCCCCACACTGTTTCTTTGCTTTGCCGGCCCCAGGGACTGAAAGCTGGGGAGATGGGCGGGGCCCAGCTCTCGCCACGCCCACCAACCACTCAGGCCCGCCCCTGACGTCTCCTCCGCGCCCCTCCGCCCTCCGCACTGGGAAGAGGCAATCACGTGACCTCACATCCGGCGCGGGAGACCAGAGCTCCCGGCGCGCGCTCCCTCGCTTGCCAGCCGGCTTCTCCCCGCCGCGTGATCCCGGCGCCGCCGCCGAGGGGAGGGGGGTTCGCTACGTTGCTGGCGGCGGGAGGCCGTTTCGGAGTGCACGCCGCCCCCCTCCCCTGCCCGCCT
The DNA here is from genome assembly GCA_963573935.1 of Arctocebus calabarensis. Lineage (NCBI taxonomy): Eukaryota > Metazoa > Chordata > Mammalia > Primates > Lorisidae > Arctocebus > Arctocebus calabarensis. Next base: position 18,331 of record CAUYON010128535.1, read on the forward strand.
CCTTCTGCCGCCCTCCCTTGTTCTCGTCCTTCGCGGCCGCGGACGCCGAGGAGGAGAGCGCGGACACCCCTGTGCTGGCCCGGCCGGGCCCGGGCCCCGCCGCGGCGCCTCCTTCTCCGAGCGACCAGCAGCGTGCGGCGGCGGCGGCGCCTCGAGCCCGAGCGACCCGCGGCCGCCGGCGCCGGCCGAGGGCGATGGGGCTGGGCTGAGGCGAGGCGGCGACAGCGGCGGCCCGGTCCCCAGCGGCCCCTTGGCTGCTCCGGCTGGGAGGCTGCCGAGGAGACGGCGCGGTGGCCGCCGGTGAGTGGCCCGGGCGAGCGGGGCGTGGGGAAGTGGGTGGTGGTGATGGAGGAGGTCAGAGGAGGCTAATGGTATTGTCGGGGTGGCGGCACCAGGTGAGTTTACGGTCTGCCTCCTCGGGCTGGAATTGGCATCACTTTCGGGGAAGGTGCGTGTGCTGGGGCGGGGGGAAGCTAAGACCGGGGGATTTCTGGGACAGGTGAAGCGAGGAGGAGGGATCCACGTGGTGGGTGTGGAGGCCTGGTGTGGACACGGTGCTCGCAGGGAGGGCGAGTGTGTGAGGGGGCCGGGGAGGCTATGGCAGTCCAGCCCTTGTAGAAAGTTAGGGAGATGGTGTGGTCTTATCGAAGGTTGGGGGTGTTGGCAGGGCTCCTGGTGCGTGTGTGCGTGATCCTAGTTCGTCCTTAGCCACGGAGTAGTGGAGCTCCTTGCCAGTCTCCGTATTTTACAGATAAAATAAGTGAGACAGGAGGAAAAAAGACTTCTGACTTGTTTAAGGCCTCGCACTCGGACTCTGTCAGTGAGAACTAGAAAAGCCCAGGGCCCTTTCCTTTAGTGCTTTCCTGGCCACTTTCTATGGCCTTTCCCTCCCTGTTCCTTTCATATAGTCAGGTTCTGTTGAAAAATATGACCTCTGCTTTTTTCTTTCTAATTTTCTTTTTTTAAATGGGGGCGTAGGTAAAATGAGGGAGGGGAAGGGAATCGGGTTAGGGATCCACAGTATCTGAGTTCGGGGCTTCCCAATTTGGAAGACTTTTGTGACAGGTGTTTATTGTTTCCTCTTCTCATAGATCTGACAGAAACATCCTAGGATCTTGGTGTTTGGACATAGGAGGTATGAATCACTCACATAATTAACGACGTACTTTTTAATTGTCAGTGTCTTAGAGCTATATTTAGTGGTTCTGTTAGTGGAAAATGAATGAGTATGAAGTCGAAAACCTAGAAACAGACCGTTGTTCCTCTACACATGATTGTGAACTAGATGAGTAGAACGTATCTGAGTATGTAATAGCTATTTTAGATCTATGAGGCAGGAAGTTATTGCAGGCGCTTTAAAGACAATTGCAAAAGTTTTCTAAAGGTTTTATTGCTAAAATGAAGATCTTTTGATTGATTCTTTTGACTGGTGAGTACAAACCAGGGAACATGTGTTAATTTTGTTTCACCTGAGTTTATATGGTAATTCTTTTCTCTAGAGGATTGTTGCTTTGCAGAATAAGCTACAGTTGCATAGATGTGTGTGGGCATTCCATCCTAGTTTACAACCCTCTTCTAAGGCACATTAGTTCCTGGAAGTTGTTTGAAATAGTAAACCCTGTTATTAATGATTGTTACAGGAAATAATTTTTACTGCTATCCTTGTTTTTGCATATTTTTACCAAGTGAGATTTCTAAACATTGTGAGGAGTGTGTGTTTTTTGATCAGAGGATTGATTGGTTAAGAAAAATGACAGTTTAGTTGCTACAACTTATTTTTTTATTTTTTATTTTTTTAGAGATTTTATTTATTTTTTTTTGCTTGCAGCCGTCATTGTTGCTTGGTGGACCGGGCTGGATTTGAACCCGCCAGCTCAAGTGTATGTGGCTGGCGCCTTAGTGGAGCCAGTTGTTACAACTTATAAGTGGTAGTTAGAATTAAATAAAAAAATATTAAGTAGGAGTTTATTTTGAAAATAAAGTTGACAAGCTTCAAGATAATAAAGTGTTAAATTATGTTATAGGAAGGCCGGTTTCTTTGTCCAAGCCAACCACGTAAGCTTTATTTTGGGAGACCTCTAATAATTAAATTTTAATTTACAACTGGTTTGAGATAAATAGAATAAATTTATACACAGGTAGGAAACTAGTTTCATAGTAATTAAAACAAAAGGCTGTATGCCTATTTTCTTTTTTGTTGTTGAGACAGAGCCTCACGCTGTCACCCTGGATAGAGAGCTGTGGCATCACAGTTCACAGCAACCTCCAATTCCTGGGCTCAGGCGAGTCTCTTGCCTCTGCCTCCCAAGTAGCTGGGACTACAGGCGCCTGCCACAACGCCCGGCCATTTTTTGGTTGCAGCTGTCATTGTTGTTTGGAGGGCCCAGGCTGGATTCGAACCCACCAGCTCAGGTGTACATGGCTGGTGCCTTAGCCTGTTGAGCCACAGGGGCCGAGCCTAAACAGTATTTTCTGATGGGTTTTCTATTTGTTATATATGTATTTTTGATAAAGAGTTTTATTACGTTGTCCTCAGTAGAGTGCCGTAGCGTCACAGCTCACAGCAACCTCAAACTCTTGGGCTTAAGTGATTCTCTGCCCGAGTAGCTGGGACTACAGATGCCTGCCACAATGCGCAGCTATTTTTTGGTTGCAGTTGTCATTGTTGTTTAGCTGGCCTGGGCATGCTCGAACCCACCACCTTTGGTGCCATAACCACTGTGCTATGGGCACTGAGCCCTTATTTGTTATATTTGAAGAACAGATTGTTACCTAGATAGGAAGTGTATATTGGCAGGTGTAGCATGTTATAGTGAAAAAAGCATGGACCTTTGATTTCTGATTTTCTTTTCTGTTTTTGTTTAGAGACAAGAGTCTTACTGTGTCACCCTCGATAGAGTGCTCTGGTGTCACATAGCTCACAGCAACCTCAAACTCTTGGACTCAAGTGATTCGGTTGTCTCAGCCTCCCAAGTAGCTGGAACTACAGGTGCTTGCCACAATGCCCAGCTATTTTTTTTTGTTGTTGTTGTAGTTGTCATTGTTTAGCAGGCCCAGTCTGGGTTCTAACCCTCCTGCCTGGCTGTATGTGGCTGGCACCCTAACCACCGCCCAGCCTGATTCCTGATTTTCTTTTCTTTTTTTTTTTTTTTTTTTTTTAGAGAGACAGAGTCTCAGTTTATTGCCCTCGGTAGAGTGCCATGGCATCACACAGCTCACAGCAACCCTGGGCTTAGGCAATTCTCTTGCCTCAGCCTCCCAAGTAGCTGGGAGTATAGGCGCCCACCACAACTCCCGGCTATTTTTCTGTTTTGCAGTTTGGCCCAGGCTGAGTTTGAACCTGCCACCTTCGGTATATGGGGCTGGCGCCCTACTCCATGAGCCACAGGCGCCGCTTTGATTCCTGCTTTTCTTACCTAGCACTTTGACTTTGACCAGTGCTAATAGTTAACTGAGTGAGCTTATTGTATATTAGGTGAATTTAATACTTTACATGCATTGTTTCACTTAATGTTGTAATTGAGGTTTAGAGATGTTAAGTTGCTCAGTCACATAAAGCTAACGTTATAGACCTAGAAATAGAAATATTTTTGTTGTATACATTAGCATAAAGCTAGGAATCTGGCTGTCTTCAGAGTACCTTTTGCTATAAGTTTCTTAACTTCTCTGTTCTTTTTTTCTTATTAATAAACAAGAATAGTAGTAACCCAAAGAGTGTTGCGGATTAGCTGAGAACATATGTGAAGAAAGGAGCACTTTTCCTGGCACACAATAAATAGTTCCTTGCCTTATTCCATTCCATATACAGAATCAGGCTATGCTTGTGTAGCATAGTGGCTTTGTAACCATTATGAATGTGAGGTTTTAAAATATGAATATGCTTTACTCCTAAGATAAATAGTAGGAGATGTGTTCTGGATCATATTACTATAACTCTATGGTAAAAGTCAGGGTGAATGGGCAATGATATGGGGTTCCCTATGGAACTTTGTATTTTTTTTCAGTCTAGGTGATGGTGGAAATAAGAACTTTATATTGGTGAAGGACAACAAAATGGTTGTAATTTTGAAAATCTTGAAAGACAAATAGAATTGCAAAATGATCTTGATAATATGATTTATCTAAAATAGATTCTTGCTTATTTATTTTTGTTTCTTTGCTTTTTTGTTGTGGGGGGTGGGTTTGAGACAGAGTCCCACTCTATGTCCTGAGCAGAGTACAATGGTGTCATAGTTCACTGCAACCTCAGACTGGGGCTGTAGACATCCTGCTGCCTCAGGCTCCAGAAGCCGCTGGGATTATTGGTGCTTGCCGAGGCGCCCAGCTGAGTTTTTCCAATTTTTTAGGAGTCGGGGTCTCTTGCTCAGGTAAGTCTTGAACTCCTGAGCTCAAGCAGTTCTCCCTCCTCAGCCTCCCACAGTGCTGGGATTACAGGCATGAGACAGTTAACCTGGCTCTAAAATAGATTCTATTTGTTGGTATACTTGGTGACCTCAACTAACTATATAATACTAAGTGGGTGACCTTGTATGAGAGTAGACCATAAATTAAATAGTAGTAAGCAGATTATCACCTGTTAGAGAGATTTTTCTTAAAACAATTCACAGTGGTATGCTAAAAGAAGTTTAATTAGTATTCAGCATTAATTAAGATGACATGTTAGTATCTGATGCATCATCAGAAGGATTCTAGTGATGACATGTGTTCTGAATATGCCCTATCTCCTCTGCTTAAGTCTGGATCCAAGAAGTAGCTGATAGGATTTAGCCTTTGGTTTTGGAACATTGTGTGAAATGAAGCTGACTGGCCTATAGAGAGAGTATATCTGTACTCATCAAGACCATGTTCTGATTAACCCATCTAACTACTTCAGATAACATGCAAGAAGCAAAATAAAAAATTGTTAGATTCTTGAGGTTTGTAGATCTTTTTATTTTGAAAGTAAAGAAATAAGGGGTTCAGATTTGGAGCACATATTTTAATTTGGATTTATGTAAGTCATGAGAAAAATAGATATTTATAAGGTAGAATGTCCTAAAGGTAATGATAGAGATCTTAAACATTATGAGTTAAAAACATTTGTATAAGTAAGATTAAAAATAGAGGTAATGTGAAATGTCATGAGTAAATTTGGTTAATTAGAAATGATCACTGTTACAGTTAACAAATGATTTTATGCTAATCAGTAAAAGGGAAGAAAAATGAAATTAAGGTAAGAGAGCTGTCCAAACGTTCATATGTTTAAGATTAAGTAAAGTTGTTTGAGGATGGGGATTGCTGTAAGTTGTTCTAGGACAGTTCTTCAGCGAGAACTACCCCAACACCAGATTTGTAACATCTTTGACCCACAGTCATATGGGGCCTTTGCTAGAGTCTGAGATGGTAAAAAATTAACTCAAATAACAAACTTTAAGACGGCCAAATTAATCTGTTAATCAGAATTTTGTCTTCATTGTTCATTTACTCCCTGTGCATTTTGCTTTTAAATGACCAATTGACAGTGACTAGTTAGGTAAGAAATCAAATTTCCAGAAAAAGTGAGTTAACTATGTAAAGTAGAATTCCCTGATAACATGCTGTGTGGAATTTGGTGATCTTTAAAGAATTTTTCTCAGAAATTTTATTTTTATTTTATTTGTCTTGGAGACAGAGTCTCACTATGTCATCCTCAGCAGTGGCGTCACAGCTCATAGCAGCCTCAAATTCTTGGGCTTAAGCGATTTTCTTGCCTCAGCTTTCTAAGTAGCTGGGACTACAGGCACGTGGCACAATGCCTAGCTATTTTTTGGTTGTAGTTGTTGTTTGACAGGCCCAGGTTGGAGTTAAACCCACCTGCTCTGGTGTCTGTGTTTGGCGCCCTAGCTGCTGAGCCACAGGCGCCGAGCCCTTTCTCAGAATTTTTTTTTTTTTTGAGACAGCCTCAAGCTGTCACCCTGGATAGAGTGCTATGGCATCACAGCTCACAGCAACCTCCAATTCCTGGGCTCAAGAGAGTCTCTTGCCTCCACCTCCCAAGTAGCTGGGACTACAGGTGCCCGCCACAACGCCCGGCCATTTTTGGGTTGCAGCCGTCATTGTTGTTTGGCGGGGCCAGGCTGGATTCAAACCCGCCAGCTTAGGTGTATGTGGCTGGCGCCTTAGCCCGTTGAGCCACAGGCGCCGAGCCCCTTTCTCAGAAATTTTAAAAGAAAAATGCTTGTAACTATTATTGGACAGTAAAGTCAAAGTTCTGTCTCAATGACAGCAAGCTAGTTAATTTTTATTTATATTTTTGAGACAGTTTCGCTATGTCGCCCTCATTACTGTGCTTTGGCATTATAGCTCACAGCAACCTCAAACTCTTGGGTTTAAGTGATTCTCTTGCTTCAGCCTCCCAAGTAGCTGGGACTACAGGTGCCCACCACAGCACCCAGCTATTTTGTTATTATTGTCATTGTTGTTTAGCAGGCCCGGGCCAGGTTCAAACCCATACTCTAGTGCATGTGGCCACGCCCTAACCACTGAGCTACCAGTACCAAGCCAGCTAGCTAGTTAAAGTGGCTACTTTTTTTTAGTATTTCTTATTTTCTTCACAAAGGAGCTAGACATTGAAATAAAGAGGTGTGGGCTCAGCGCCTGTGGCTCAACGGGCTAAGGCGCCAGCCCCGTACACCTGAGCTGGCAGGTTCGAATCCAGCCGGGCCCACCAAACAACAATGACGGCTGCAACCAAAAAAAAAAAAAAAAAATGGCTGGGCGTTGTGGCGGACGCCTGTAGTCCCAGGTACTTGGGAGGCGGAGGCAGGAGACTCGCTTGAGCCCAGGAATTGGAGGTTGCTGTGAGCTGTGATGCCACGGCACTCTATCCAGGGGTGACAGCTTGAGGCTCTGTCTCAAAAAAAAAAAAAAGAAAGAAAGAAAAGAAATAAAGAGGTGTGACGCAGGAAAATAATAATTATGAGAGGCATAGATTATTTAGCCCCATTTTTTTTTACACAAGAGGAAACTGATGTCCAGAGAAGTTAAGTGACATCATAGAGGAAGTCAAGTCTTTCTTTCAGTTGGGTATTTTTTTCAGCTTTGCCTGTATTTTGTATTCTGGAATAATGGGACATCTCAAAACTCAATGTGATATTTTTTTTCTACTGAGAGCTACCTTTTAAGGATTACCTTTGATTGCTTGACAGACTTCTTAAAACAAACTATTTTTAGTTTGTTTTAAAATGAGTCATGGAATTGCTCCCACATATGTGCCTAAGGTGGCATCATTACAGCATCTCTTTTGCTCTATTTTTGAAAAATATCTTAGTTATTAATTTTTATATAAAAGACAAGTGTTTTTCCTAAGTTTTTCTGATTGAGCTAAAGAGCTGAGTAAAGTGGAATCACTTTTTTTTTTTTTTTTGAGACACACCCTCAAGCTGTCACCCTGGATAGAGTACTGTGGCATCACAGCTCACAGCAACCTCCTATTCCTGGGTTCAAGTGAGTCTCTTGCCTCGGCCTCCCAAGTAGCTTGGACTACAGGCGCCTGCCACGATGCCCGGACATTTTTTGATTGCAGCCGTCATTGTTGTTTGATGGACCCAAGCTGGATTCGAACCTGCCAGCTCAGGTGTACATGGCTGGCTCCTTAGCCTGTTGAGCCACAGGCGCCGAGCCTACTTTGTGGATCTTTTTGATGTGAAAATGTACTTTTTATAGTTATCAATACTACCGTTAGAATTAGTGGAGGAATAATTTTGAGCAAATCACATGGCAGATTTCTGTTCAGTTTTTGGTGAGAAGAATAGAATAAACTGTTCAGTTTAGTCAAATTCAAAAGCTTCTTACTGAACTTTTGTCCCCAAATTCTTTCTCATTTCTGGTGTAGCTCATAATGAGTGGCCCTTCCACAGTGGTTCTCAACCTGTGGGTTGTGATCCCTTTGTAACAATGAAAATAACATCGTGGTATTAGGAAGATTGAGAACCTCTGCCTTAAATGTTATGGAAGTTACCTGTTATAGATAGCAAGGAAGGATGCTTGGGTATGGCCTCTTGGATATGCCCTTAGAACTGTGTTGATGCATCTAACTCTTCAATACTAATTTAGTTCCTGTATATGGCATAGCTCTAGGTGCTGGGGATACATTGATGAATGAGTTCAGCTGTTTGACAGCAGGTGAACGCTGTGTTGTTGCATTGCACAAGTCTAGAGGATACCATTCACACTGTATTTTTTTTTTTTTGAGACAGAGCCTCAAGCTGTCACCCTGGATAGAGTGCTGTGGCATCACAGCTCACAGCAACCTCCAATTCCTGGGCTCAAGCGAGTCTCCTGCCTCTGCCTCCCAAGTAGCTGGGACTGCAGGTGCCCACCACAACGCCCGGCCATTTTTTGGTTGCAGCTATCATTGTTGTTTGGTGGGCCCAGGCAGGATTCGAACCTGCCAGCTCAGGTGTATGTGGCTGGCGCCTTAGCCTACTGAGCCACAGGCGCCGAGCCCGCACTGTATTTTTTATAATAGGAATGTGGCCCCGTGGCCTGGCCTTGGCTCTCTTTCAGTTCAGAATCTCCATCACCTGTAAGATAATTGATATTGTTTATCATCCCAAATAAAGCCCTTCAACATAATTCGATCCTCCTGTCCCTCTTTTTTTTTTTTTAAGCTTTATTTCCAACCATTCCTCAAAGGCTACCACTGTGCTCTAGCACCAATTTAAGTAATTTGTGTTTCTGGCATTTTCTAGGATTTCTCACTGAACTACTTCTGCATATGGTTATGTACTCAAATTACATTCCTTGTTTTTTTCCTCTAATATTTCTTCTCTTTCTGCTTGTTTGCTTGATGAACTTGATATCCTTCAAGTCGTAGATTATGGGATAGATCTTCCCTGAAGGCTTTTCTGTTTTTAGTTCTCTACTTTCTCCCTACCCCCTATTATTTACCATTCTGCTTGATATATGTTTGCTTACTTAGCTGTCTAGCCATGGTTCCTTTAATCTTTGTAATCTCCAGCATTTAGTCAAATGTTATGTGGTAGGCAACGTTCTAGCAAATGATTTTTTATGAAATTGGAAGTGGTAATAACCATAATGATTCTTGCCAGGATACTAATTTAATATTTATAGATTTATTTTGAAGTATTAGGGTTGTTGGGCAATATCTTGGTTTTCTTAATTTGCCTTTTTCTGGTCAAACAACAGTTTGGGTTAGACTTCAAGGCACTACTTAGCTAGAATGAAGGCAGTGTTTTAAATTCATTAGTGAACATTGTTTTAAATTCATTAGTGAACAGGTCCGTGAGATTTTTCTATCTAATGGTCTCTAACTAAAACAGAGGTATTCAATCCAGGAAGAAAAGATGATGAGGTGGGGATACTTTACTGGAGCCTGATCAGGAAGAGACTCCCAGATTCTTAACTGGGCCAGCCTTTTCATTTCTTTAATTATTATTTTTTTGAGACTGAGTCTTACTTTGTCACCCTCAGTACAATGCCGTGGCATCGTAGGTCACAGCAACCTCCAACTCTTGGGCTCAAACAATTCTCTTGCCTCAGCCTCCCAAGTAGCTGCGACTGTAAGGCGCCCACCACAAGGACCAGCTATTTTTTTAGAGTCTAGGTCTCACTCTTGCTCAGGCTAGTCTTGAACCTGTGCGCTTAGGGCAGTCTGCTGACCTTGGCCTCCCAGAATGCTAGGATTACAGGCGTGAGCCACCGCGCCCAGGTTGGGCCAGCCTTTCTTAGAGATAGAACTGTTTACTCCTACATCCCTTGTGTGATTTTTGTTGTTGTTGTTACTTAGAGATTTGTCTTAGATTTAGAGATTTATCTTAGATTTGTCTTTAGCTTTGAGAGGCTATGACGCATTTATATATTGGCTATCATACAATGAAGTAGTTGATCTGAAGAGCATAGTGTCGTGATGGCGTTGTATAGAGTTACACGAGGTCCCTTAGAGACCTTTGAAAGAGTATTGGGATAGACTCAATATCCTCTGGTTAAGAGGGATAGGGATAAGACGGAGGAGTATGCTAAAGACAAAACTTACTTTGTTGGAAAATTTTGCCCAGAAACAGGAGGGACTCCACCCCTTCCTTACCTGGTCTTGTCCTGTTTGAGTCATTCAGCTAGACTGCTGGGTGCTTGCCTGGTTCCCAGCTTTTAAGGTTTTTGTTTTGTTTTATTATTATTTTTTGAGATAGTCCCACTATGTCGCCCTCGGTAGAGTGCTGTGGCATCACAGCTCACAGCAATCTCAGACTCTTGGGCTTAAGCGATTCTCTTGCCTCAGCCTCCCAAGTAACTGGGACTACAGGTGCCTGCCACAATGCCCGGCTGTTTTCGTTATAGTTGTTTTAGCTGGCCTGGGCTGGGTTCGAACCTGCCAACATTAGTGTATGGCTGGCTCCGTAACCATTGTGCTATGGGTGTGAGCCCTTTTAAGCTGTTTAGTTGGTAAGTTCTATATCAGTTGCAAGGTGTGACAAAGGTGAGAGGAGGGAGGTGGAAGGAACAATAAAAATAAAAGTTCAGTAGCATGAGCTGGGTCTGGAAGGACTAGTAAGAGCTCTTCAGTCAGACTAAGTTAGAGAAGAGCAATCTTAGCAAAAGGAATAATGTGTGTAAAGGAACAGAGTCAGGAAACAGCAGGGCCCTTCAGGAACTACAAATTGTGTTCTTTATAAATGGATGGAAGGTATGTAAGGGGCGAATGATAATCATTGATGAATGGTAGATGGTGTTGACAATTAGGCCAGATTCTGCAGGATCTTCCATGTCTTTTGCGGGGTGGGGAACAGAGGTCTCACTCTTTTGCCCAAGCTAGAGTAATACGACATCATAGCTCACAGCAACCTGACTTGCTGGATTTAAGCAGTCCTCCTGGGTCTATCCACCCACCATAACGCCTGGATAGTTTTCTTATTTTTAGTAGAGATGGGGATCTTGCTCTTGCTCAGACTGGTCCCGAACTCCTGAGCTCAAGCAATCCTCTTATGTCAGCCTGCCCTGGCCTTTTACCTATTTTGTAATGAGTTTGGCTTTGTCTTTGGAGTCATTTGGGACTCTTTCCACCTCAGTTCCCCATAACGGGGAAACTTGTAGTATTGTGAGGTCAGTGAGAGGCCTCCTTAACCTTAACCAAGCATTTCTTCAGTTTATATGAGCAGGGGATGTCTCTTGAAGATTTTTTTAAATAGCTGGTCGTTGTGACGGGCACCAGTAGTCCAAGCTACTTGGGGGGCTGAGGCAGGAGTATCGCCTAAGCCCAGGAGTTGGAGGTTGCTGTGAGCTGTGACGTCACAGCACTCTACCAAGGGTGATAAAGTGAGACTCTGTCTCTACAAATAAAAAATAAATACATTTTTTTTTTAATTTTGGAGGGTACCATTACCAGTCTGGGAAGTGCTGTAGCAGAAATGGAAAGTTACTGAAACTTTAGGCAGAGAGAGAAATGATCATATTTGGTTTGCTTACAGACTTGAATGAGGGTGATTAGGGATCAGACCTGAATCAAGGCATTGCTAATAGAGATATAGTGGTGAGGTAGATTTGAGAAAGGTAGAAATGGAATAAAAAGGGTCTAAGATGACTTCTAAATTTCCTGCATGGCTTTTTAGGCAAATCATACTCATTAAAGGAGTAGAGGGAATTGGTGATGACTAGGGGTACAGGTTTTTTTTTTTTGAGACATTTAGAGTTTTACTATGTTGCCCTTGGCAGAGTGTCGTGGCCTCACAGCACACAGCAAACTCAATCTTTTGGGCTTAAGTGATTGTCCTGCCTCAGCCTCCCAAGTAGCTTGGGACTACAGGCGCCCACCACACGCCTGGTTATTTTTTTGTTGCAATTGTCATTGTTTAGCTGGCCCGGGCTGGTGCATGTGGCCAGCACCATAATGACTGTGCTATGGGCACTGAGCTGATTTTGGGAAAGAAAGATAAAATAAATGAGCCTTCGGGATCATTTAAGGTGGTAGCTCACACCTTTAATCCTCACATTCTGGGAGGCCGAGGCAGGTGGATTGCTTACACTCCGAAATTGCAAAGTAGCCTGAGCAAGAGCAACCTCCTCTGCACTAAAAATAGAAAAAATTAGCCAGGTGTCATAGTGGGCATCTGTAGTCCCAGCTACTTGGGTCACTTGAGCCCAAGAGTTTGAGGTGGTTGTGAGCTACGATGATGCCATGGCACTATACCCAGGACAACAGTGTTAAGACTCTTTAAAAAAAAAAAAAACAAACTTCCGTTTTTAAGAAAAAGAAAAATTATAAAGAAGAAAATAAATAACAAAAAATGAGCCTTTGGAATTTTACCCATCTGCTAACATGTGCAATGGATAGTCAAGTCTGTGAATCTGGAGCTCCTGATGTATTTGTGCTGAAAATACAGTTTGATAGTCGCCAGTGTAGATGGTCCATTGGTGTACCATCCTTGGTCCTGGTCAGATTATAACAAAGAGAAGAGCCCAAGGAGTATTAATAATTAAGAAGTAGGCAGAGTAGGTGGAGTCTTGATAACCAGCCTACCTGTGCCAAAAACTCATGCAACTGTAATTTCAGTGGCAGCTCAGCAGAATTGGGGGAGGTTAGATGGGTATTTGTAGATCATTTTAGGAACCTAGGTACTGTTTTCCTTGTGCAAAAATGTGTAACTGGTTTTCCCATGAAATTTTGGATAATAGCCCCTTAGAAGGTATTGCTTCCTACATGTCATTCCTTAACTTTGCAAGGCTTTTTGATGTCACCCCATGCTTGACTTACTAGGGAAAATGAAATACGTGAATCTTGGTTAAGTGAAGATTACTTTTTCCTGTTTTTTTTTTTTTTTTTTTTTGAGACAGAGACTAAACCGGTCACCCTGGATAGAGTGCTGTGGCATCACAGCTCACAGCAACCTCCAATTTCTGGGCTCAAGCGAGTCTCCTGCCTCTGCCTCCCATGTAGCTGGGACTACAGGCGCCCGCTACAATGCCTGGCCATTTTTTGGTTGCAGTTGTCATTGTTTGACGGGCTGGGGCTGGATTCAAACCCGCCAGCTCAGGTGTACGTGGCTGGCGCCGTAGCCCGTTGAGCCACAGGTGCCAAGCTCTTTTTCCTGTTTTTAAGACACGTGATTGAAAACTAGTGAGTTGAGTAGATAATGCCTGTAAAAGTGTTTTGTAAGTAAACTAAATCTCCCTGTATAGATGTTTGTTACCATTGTGGTTGGTATAGTATAGTACCCGAATATTGTTTTATTCTTTTACATCTTAGATAGTGGATGTCAGGATGACTATAGGAAATTTGAAAGTTAGTATTTCTATTCTTATCATGAGTAAGGCCATTATCCCCTTCACTGGCAATGCACATTACATTATTGTATTTTTGCGATACATAATTGTTGAATTATAGATGTTAAGAGTTTTGTGTTATCTTTTCATGCTTAGTTAGCATAAGTAGGTTTCAAATTGGAAAAAAGAATATAGTAGAAAACTCAAATTCATATAATTTTGAAAGTTGACCCAGCTGCCTATCAATTACAATTATAAATTTGGATTGTACATTTGTATAGAATAGTTTCCTAGTGATTGTTGTGCTTCTTTGTGGTTGGATCTTCAGTGCATAATGTCTGGAAGAGTGAAATGTGAATCATACTATAGTTCATGAATAAAATTAATTTTGTTCTTGTAATCATAATATAATCTGGAAGTCAACCATCAGGAGTTAATGAAAAAATTTTTTGTGGATTTGCTTTAAGAAAAATGAAGATTGGTGCATCTTCGCAGGGTACTGGTGAAACTTATTAAATGTAGAGTATCAATGTCTTTATATAGTGATCAAGAAAATGCCATGAAGGCTATCTCTAACAGTATGATCAAAATATTTCTGATTGTATATGAAGCACATTCTGTCCTATGATTGCACCAATGTACACAA
>CAUYON010128536.1:0-41899 GCA_963573935.1 Arctocebus calabarensis
TAATTTTATTGAATCATAATTCTGTACATTGGTGCAATCATAGGGCACGATTCATATACATTCAGAAATGTTTTCATCGTACTGTTACAGATAGCCTTCATGGCATTTTCTTGATCATTATATAAAGACATTGATACTCTAAATTTAATAAGTTTCCCCAGTACCCTGCTAAGATGCACCATAGGTGTGATCCCACCAATTGCCCTCCCCCCACCCATACTCCCCCCTCCCTTCCCCTCCCTTTCCCTGTATTCCTATGCTATAATTGGGTTTTAGCCTTCATATGAAAGCTATAAATTAGCTTCATATTAGGGCTGAGTACATTGGATACTTTTTCTTCCATTCTTGAGATACTTTGCTAAGAAGAACATGTCATACGGTTTATTTTTAAGCAGTGTGTTTGTTATATTTTCAAATGATATGCTCAGTCTATTTTATTTTAACCTCCAAACATGATTTCAGGTGACATATTTCTAAATTTAAAGTGATGATGCTATTTGTAATCTGAAAATAAATATAATACATTATTTTGCCTGTTATGTCAAGACACTTTGGGCATACTGTAGTGTATTAACAAGTTATCCTGTATGTCCTGGCCTTTTGCTCCCCATTAGTTAGGTGACAGCACAGATCTCTGAAATTACATGTAACAGTGTAAGGTAACGTTTACTAGGTAGTGCCTGCTAAATGGTTCTGCCATACCGCAAAGTTTGAGAATCACAGAACAGTGCTGCTGCTGGAGGACTCTTTTGTAAAAAGAGTGCTCACAAGTCCTAATTTTTTTTTTTTTTGCAGTTTTTTTTTGGGGGGCGTCAGGGCTAGGTTTGAACCCACCACCTCCAGCATATGGGGCCAGCGCCCTACTCATCTGAGCCACAGGGGCTGCCCCAAAAGTCCTAATTTTATACCCATTTTACATGTACAATCTGATGAGTTTTGTTTTTGAGACTGAGTCTCATTTCTAGCCCCCAGTAGAGTGCTGTAGCTCCATAGCTCACAGCAACCTCAGACTCTTGGGTTTGAGCAATTCTCCTGCCTCAGCCTCCCAAGTAGCTGGGACTACAGGCACCTGCCACAATGCCCAGCTAGGTTTTTTTTTTTTTTTTAGAGATAGGGGTCTTGCTCTTGCTCAGAATGGTCTCAAACTCGTGAGCTTAAAGGATCCACCTAATCCTAAATGCTTGGATTACAGGCTAAGCCACCACACCCAGCCTTCAATTTGATGAGTTTTGAAAGATATGTACATGTGTTTAACCATCACCATAATCAAGATATAGAGCACTTCCTTAATTCCCCAAAAGTTCCTGTACACCTCTTCATAATCACACCCCCCAGTTCTCACCGTCCCGCAGATCTCCTTTCTACCATAGGTTAGATTTGCATTGTCTAGAATGTCATATAAATGTAACCATGAAGTGTGTAACCTTTGGAGTCTGGCTTCTTCCACTTTAGCACAATGCTTTTCGAATTTGTCCATGTGGTTACACCTCTCAGAAGTCTGTTACTATTAGCCCGGTGCTGTGGCGGGCGCCTGTAGTCCCAGCTACTCCGGAGCCTGAGGCAAGAGAATCGCCTAAGCCCAAGAGCTGGAGGTTGCTGTGAGCTGTCACTCTACTGAGGGTGATAGAGTGAGACTCTGTCTCCACAAAAAAAAGAAAAAAAAGAAGTCTGTTACTAAGTACTGTTCTGTTGTATAGATGTACCTTAATTTGTTTATCTGTTCACCAGTTGGTAGGTATTTGAGTTGTTTTCAGTTTGGGGCTATTATGAATGATGCTGCTGTGAACATTTAGGTATAAAGAAATAACACTGGAATTCTAGGGAATTCAACAGAACAGTCTGGAGGGTAACAAACAAGTTACCTTTCTCTGGGGAGGAGGTGTCAAGTGGTTGAAACAAGTAGAGAAGCAAAGGTTTTTTTTTGTAATACAAAAAAAAAAAAAAAAAAGGCAGCTATAGCCAAAACCCTAAAAACTGCCTGTACTGAGCAGGCAGAGGACTGCTGATCGGGCGTCTTTACTGCCTGGGAAAATGGATTGCAACATCATTGGCAAGATGGAATAATATGCACACTTAGTTGTTTTATTTTGACAGGGACTGAAATTGAGCCAAGAAACTCAAACCTATTTTCCTGGCCCCTTCTTCAGGATATGTTTGAAGGCCTGTCCAGGCAGTAGAGACAAAGAGCTCTATATCAGAGTCAGACAGACTTTACTGGCTGTGGGGCCTAGGCCAGAGAGAGGTCACCTTGGTAAATGGACATAAAAAGACCTACCTATCTCAGGGGCAGTATAAACTGAGTATCTGCATAAAGCACTTAACAAGGGTATAAGGATGGCCCAGTAAACATGTGTTATGACTTATAAATCATAATACTTGTCGGAAGAAAATACAAAAGTTTCATTAGAAAGTCAGAATATTTTAAGGTGTTTTTAAAGTCACTCTGCAAATTCTCTCCATATTATTTACATGGCCATTGAAGAATAAATTAATCTGAATCTGGTTAGTTTTAGAAACATAGCACCGCAGTCACAAAAGTTCCGAGTGGCTGCACCATTAGCCAGCCTCTCGGTTACCGTCTAATCCCAACGCTCCCACCAGCTTCTCAGACCAGAGGGTTCCCTCTCAGTGTGTGAGCAAGTCAGATGCATGAACACCTCACCTCCTGAGAGCTGTGGGGTGGGCGGGGGTATGTGACATGGTGCCCACGGAACTTGTCTCCCCTGAAAGAGGCCCCTGGCGGAATGGAAGGAACACTGGCTGGAAGGGGAGGACTTGGGTTGGAATTCTGACTTACTACCCTCCCAGCCCACTTCGTTTCTCTTTCTGGTCCGAACTTCTTTGCTCATCTCTACTGTGGGGTAACAGCATTACCTCACCAGGCTGAAGCAGGATTACACCATGTTTCTGTGCCAGGACTGTCTCAACAAATGCTTGTTGACGTTGTTAATTGCACGCTGTTTTGTACCCTCTTTCCTATTTCCCATCTCCAAAGACCGCTGGCTGCCTGTAACTTAAATGAAATGGAGCTACTTTAAAGAGTGACTGGGAAATATCCAGTAGACAATCGATATTGTCCTGAATATTTCCCTTCCAGAAACTTTGGGGCTTTTTTTTCCGTCTGGCCAAGGCTCAAACTAGCGCCTGGGTTTTAAGTGTGAGCGCAGCCACAGGACTGGGCCTAGTTTCTGCTGGGTCGGTTACCCGGGGTACTCTGATGGGCCGCCGCTCCGCTCCCTCCCTTTCCCGAGCCCACCCCCGCACCCCCCACCTACCCAGTCTCTGCGCGGGCGGACCCCGCGCGCCGCCGCGCCCTTTGGCGGCTTTGCTTTTATTGATTTGTTCTGCGCTCTCTCCCGGCTTCCGGCGCGGACGCCAGGTGCCAGCCGTTTTGCTCCAGGCTATGTGAGAAGCGTGGGTTTCCCCCTTTCCGGCACCCGGGCCCCCTCGTGGGTGGGCCGGCCTGGGGGCTTCCTCCGGGGCGTGCCCGCAGCCGGGGGCGGCGAGGGGGAGCCCGCGCGCTTCCGTCCGTCTGCGCCACCTCGACCCTAAGGAAGGTGCGCGGAGGTGTCGCCCCTCCACCTTCCCAGCCACTCCCACGCGCTCCCCGAGGGGAAGCGCCTCTCCCGCGAGCCCAGGGAGGCGGCGCCGGGCCCGGGGGACCTGCGGGCGTTTGAATGTGCGCGCGCTTTTCCCATTGGAGCTCGGGCGAAGGGCGGGGCCCAGGTGCGTTTGGGGTTTACGAGGCGGGGTATTGAACCCAGGTGGCTTCTAAACGTTCTCGAACAGAAGCCTACTTGTGGTGGTTTTCCTCGTCCTCCTTTCCTCCACAAAAAGGGAGGTGTTTAAAAAAAAATTCCGCCTTAAGATACTTTAGTTGTGTACTGCTGTTTGCGGTCGCGTCTAACTGTTTGGCAATTGCATCTTTATTGAGGAAGGAGGTAAAAGGAAAAAGGTAGAACTGGGAATTGTTTTGTATATGTGGTTACTTGGACCTTTCCAATTTTTCTTAAAAAAAATTAGTTAAATGTTAGTTTTAGTGCCACAAAACGTACTTGTTTAAGAAAAATTTAAAACTTAAAACTAGAGTTTATTGGAATGAATGTAACAAAGGCACAATTTCTCATTTTCAATTAGAAACTCTGGTCTATTATCATTTTGGCTTGTAGTCTTGTTCTATACTACTAAAGGGGAGAGCACCCGATTCTCATGTCTTCCCTCCCCATCCCCTTTTCTTTTGCAGTCCAGAGCACAACCACCAGACGAGAACAGAAGGAAGCCAGTTTTGGGGAAACTTGGCACTCTATTCGCGACAGGACGGAGAAGGAACATCAGGAACGGTCTAGAGAGTCCCACCAGCTCGATTGCTAAACCAGTCTCCCCCAAAGATGTAACCTCTTCTAAACTCCCTGAAAGAGAGAGTGAGAAGAGTAAATCTCAGAGCAGCCAACCGAAGCAAACGGCCAGGAGCGAGAAGGGCGCCCCCCTGCAGGGGTGCCTTGAGGCAGAAGGCGAGCACTCTGAGAGCTGCGTCCAGGCAGCCCCCGCTGACGCCGAGCTGTCACCTTGCTCTAGCAGTAGTGCAGCGGCTACAACTGTGCAGCAGTGCCATGAAAGTGATTCACCCCAATTAGAACCTCTGGAGGCAGAGGGAGAGACTTTCCCAGATGCCACCGCCGGTGCCAAGCAGCTGCATTCCTCACCCGGGAATTCCTCCAGGCAAGAGGAGTTAGAGACGCCCTCCCGCAGTCCGAGGGAGGACGCTTCGCTCCGCGCTGCCTGCGAACAGGAGACTTCTCAGGGTGCAAGGGGTGTGTCGGGGTCGCCCACCTGGGAGCGGTGGGCGGGAGGTCTAGGCGAGGCCCTTGACGGAGTCCCCGGCGTGTGTGCCGAGGGAGGCTCTCTGGAGCTCCTAGACGGGCGCACCCAGCCCCCCGAGGACGCATCTGCTCTGCCAGGTGACCCTTCAAACGAGGGGGCCGAGAACAGGGCCGGTTCCGGGCAGGCCAGCAGCACAGCCCGGTCCGGAGGGAGCGACTCCCGGGCGGGCGAGCGCGCGCATCCCGCCACGGTGTTGACTTTGGACATATACTTGAGTAAGACTGAAGTGGAGCAGGTGGACGAGCCGGTCCCGATTACCGACAGGGCAGAAGATTGCGGAGACTCGGACGACATGGAGAAGAGGTCGAGCGGGCGCAGGTCCGGGCGGCGGAGGAAGTCGCAGAAATCCACCGACTCCCCGGGTGCAGACGCCGAGCTGCCCGAGAGCGCGGCGAGGGACGACGCGGTGTTTGACTACGAGGTGGCGCCAAACGCGGCCACCGACAGCGTCTCTGCGGAAAAGAAAGTGAAATCTCCGCCAGCGGCCCCCGACGGGAGCCCAGAGTCCAAGCCCAGCCCCAGCCCCAAAGGGCAGCTCCGAGGGGAGTCGGAGCGGAGCAAACAGCCGCTCCCGGCCTCGTCCCCCACCAAGAGGAAGGGCAGGAGCCGCGCCCCCGAGGCCGTGCCCGCCCCGCCCGCCAGCGGCCCGCGGGCTCCCGGCAAGGAGTCCCCACCCAAGAGGGCGCCCGACTCCGGCCCCGGCCCGGCCGCCAAAAGCGCGGCGGCCGACAGCGGGGAGGAGGCGGCGCGGGTCGTGCCCCGCGAGCTCACGGTCAGGAGCAGCTCGCTGCTGCCCGAGTTCAAGCCTGAGCACAAGAGGGGCCCGCTGCCCAACCATTTCGACGGCCGGGCAGAGGGAGGTCGAAGCAAAGAGCTGGGCAGAGCGGCGGGAGCCTCCGGACCTGCTGACGCCGACAGCTTGAAGCCCAGGAATCATTTCGGTGCGGGCAGGTCGACGGTGACCACTAAAGTGACCCTGTAAGTATGCGGAATGGGTTCGGGCGGAGTTGCGTGTCCGCAGACGTGCTGGGGCCCGCTCCGAGAGGTTGGGGTCTTCCCATTTGTGGAAGAGACGTCTCTGCCCAGAATTTCCCTGCGGTTAAACTTAATATGAGGAGGGGCCAGTTTAAACAGTTAATGTTGAAGAAGATAACACACGTGTCTGCCTCCTCGATTAATTCCTATTTTAATATCTGATTTAAGTAAAAATAGGGTATCCCTTGAGGGTCAGGGTTTACATACATATAGGTAAGACTGGATGTCTTTAAATGAATTCAGAATATACCTGGGTGTTCCAGAGTGGGTTTTTCTTAAACGCATATGCAGTGAATTTCAAAACGTGGAACAGACACTAATGTGTATATGTTCTGTATGACCCTTATTGTAGCCTTATTGTGTGAGTTTAAAAGACTGCACTGAACCTTTTATGGAACTTAGTACATTGTTGGCCTAAAGATTTTTAAAAGTCCCTGATACTCTCCTTTATAATGTTAGGGAATCTGGTGAAATTTTTGCCCCCAGATTGAAAAGTAGTTTTAAGGTATTGAATTGGAGAAAGATTCGTTTTCTTACTGATTATTTGCTAAATGAAAGCACACAATAGTGGAGCCCAAACCTCAATGGGTAGGGAGCCGCATACACTGAGGGTAGCAGGTTCAAACCTGGCCTGGACCAGCTAAAAAACAATGACAACTGCGACAACAACAACAAAAGTCAGGCATTGTGGCTGCCCCTGTAGTCCCAGGTACTTGGGAGGCTGAGGCAAGAGAATTGGTTAAGCCCAAGAGTTTGAGATTGCTGAGTTGTGATGCTAGGCACTCTACCAAGGGTGACATAGTGTTACTCAGGGCACGCAACAGACTGACTACTTGCCACTATATTTATTGATTTTACAAACATTTATTGAGTATGTCCTGTACATGGTACTGTGGTAGGTACTGCCTACCTGTAGGTAGGTGGGGGCACTACAACTACGATTCATTTGTTGCCCTTGAAAACTTTATGGCCTCTTCTGTCACACAAGAGGCACACAAATCAGACCAGGTGGCGTGTCTCACACCTGTAATCACAGCACTCTGGGAGGTCGAGGCAGGTGGGTGACTTGAGCTCAGGAGTTCAAGACCAGCCTGAGCAAGAGCAAGACCCCTGCTAAAACCAGCCTGCCTTGTGCCTGGTGCCTGAAGTCCCAGCTCCTCAGGAGGTTGAGACAGGATTGCTTGAGCCTGGGAGTTTGAGGTTGCTGTGAGCTAGACTGACACCAAGGCATTCTATTATAGCTAGGGGCAATAGAGTGAGATTTTTGTTTTTTTAAAAAAAAAAAAGCATTCAAATCAAATAACAATATGAGGTGATTTCCAATTAAACTGCCAAATACATGTTACCATCTGTAAAGGAGCTAGGGAAGTGGTAGAGAGGAAGAAATCACTGTCCTTTGGAAGAACTAGGATAAGGGCCTGGAAGATAAATGAGAGTTGTGTAGGTGGACAGGATAGGGAGGGCGCTCCATAAAACTGTTAAGATCTTCCCTTCCCACACTCCTTCCTGCTTCTCATTCACCAGTCAGCATAGGTGAAAAATGATTAAGCTTTTCCTACATTCACACATGTGAATTTAACAAATGTTAAAAGAGCTGGCATTTTCAAAACATTATCATTCTTGACCAGAATGGTATCATTCTGTTTGATTTCTTGGGCAAGTAAGCTTTAGCATAGGAGGTCTGTTTGGTAAATTCTTGGGAGGAAAATGTGCTTAATGAATAACTCGAGCTACCTTGCCAGGTGCCAACCTGAAGACCTTTGATATAGTCAGCTATTTATTCTGTAACATAATGTTGTAGAAATAACCTGAGTGCATGATGCTCATTATTTGTAGAGGGCCAGAGTGACTGAGCACTGAAACCTGTGAAGTGTGAGGCTTAGAGAAGCGTCCCTGTGTAGCAGAACTAGGAGGCTTCTCCTGCCTTCCAATCAGAAGACACCAGCAGAAAAACAGAAAAACCAGACTCTTTACATTGTTAAGGAGTAGGTTAAAGAGGGATTTTCTTACCACAAAACTCTTTTCAAGTGCTGTTTCCTGGAGTAGAACTTTCTCTAGTCTCTTTCTCAGTTCTGATTATTTTCTACCTAAAAATTTTCTTTACTAGAGACTCAGTTTATTTAATTTTGTTTTGCACAATGCTTTGCACATGGCAAGTTGGGAAATTATTTAAATGGAAAACTTGATAATTCTTTTTAGTCCTTTGATACATTTCTGTTTGACAGTTTTTTTTTTTTTCAGACCCTTTAATTCTTCCTATGACTGGGTGGCAAGTAAAGATGTTAATCAGATTACTTTTTAAAACAATTGTCGACTGCAGAGTTAGAAAGACTGTTTCATATTTCCTAAAATATAATGACTGTGAAGCAGCATGTTTCTTTATTTGTTAGAGAAGTTCTTTCAAATTCTCTACCAAGTGCTGAATGTTAAAATTCTTAAAATGGTAGAATAAAGATAATTTTCCTCTTATAATTATGGCTTTTTAGACTCCAGATTATTTCCCCCTCTATACTAAGGAATTACAACATGAATTACAGGTGCCTCCCTTTTAATCAGTCTGAACTAGGTTAATTGTAGTGACTCTTGGTAGCAGAACTTAATAACACAGAAAGTTTGGTTGTAAAATGTATTTTGATCTTAGTGTAAATCTTTAATGTGCAGATGTGTGTTTCCTGCCCTTAAGGTAGCTTGTTGGCTAACCTGTAGAGTTTTTCATTTATATCATAAGATATACTTCACTTTGATGTTTGAATTGAATACTATTCCTTGATCTGATCAGAATTTTTAAAAGTATATTCCCTGGTATGAGACCATTTCTCATTGATTGATAGCATATGTAAGCTCTTTAGATAATCATCTCACTGTTTCTATAATTTAATCTTTACGGAAATGCTTATAGGTTCATTTTATTTATTTATTTATTTTTGGAGACAGAGTCTCACTATGTCACCCTTAGTAGAGTGGTATGGCATCATAGCTCACAGCAACCTCAAAATCTTGGGCTTAAGCGATTCTCTTGCCTCAGTCTCCAAAGTAGCTAGGACTACAGGTGCCCGCCACAATGCCCAGCCATTTTCATGCTGCAGTTATCATTGTTGTTTAGCTGACCTGGGCCAGGTTCAATCCTACCAGCCTTGGTGCATGTGGCTGGAGCCGTAACTACTATGCTATGGTCGCCAAGCCAGTTCATTTGCTTTTTAAATTTAAGATACAGGCCTATAATAAGGGAGCCCAAAGCTCTTATGGAGATGTTGGAGAAAGCAATGCGTAGAAATTTATGAGCATATATCAAATTCAGTATTTAAATGAAACTTTAAAAGATGAAAATAGGGGCTCCGCAGGCTGGGGCGCCCACCACGTGCACCTGAGCTAGTGGGTTGAGTCCAGCCCGGGCTGCCAGACAACAATGACGGCTGCAACCAAGAAAATGGCCGGGTGTTGTGGCGGGCTCCTGTGGTCCCAGCTGCTTGGGAGGCAGAGGCAGGAGACTCGCTTGAGCCCGGAGTTGGAGGTTGCCGTGAGCTGTGATGCCACAGCACTCTATCCAGGGTGACAGCTTGAGGCTCTGTCTCAGAAAAAAAAAAAAAAAAAGATGAAAATAGGTGCGGTGCCTATGGCTCAGTGGGTAGGGCACCGGCCCCATATCCCTAAGGAGGCAGGTTCAAACCTGGCCTCAGCCAAACTGCAAAACAGAAAAATAGCTGGGCGTTGTGATGGGCGCCTGTAGTCCCAGCTACTTGGGAGGCTGAGGCAAGAGAATTGACTAAGCCCAGGAGTTGGAGGTTGCTGTGAGCTGTGTGACACCATGGCACTCTACTGAGGGTGATAAAGTGAGACTTTGTCTCCACAAAAAAATAAAAAATAAATAAAAAGATGAAAATAGGCTGAGCATGGTGGCTCATGCCTCTAATCCTAGCACTGTCAGGGGCTGAGGCTGGAAGATTGCTAGAAGCCAAGAGTTTGAGACCAGGCGAAGCAAGAGTGGACCTCCATCTTTATAAAAACTAGGAAAATTAGCTGGGTGTTGGGTGCATGCCCACAGGCCATGCTACTTAGAGGGCTGAGGCAGGAGGAGTTTGGGATTGCAGTGAGCTGTGATGAAGCCACTGTATTCTAGCCCAGGTGACAGGAAGCCACTACCTTTAAATAAATAATACATACAAATAAATAATAAAAGATGGAAATATAAATTCTTAGTGCTGCTTTGGGGAAGGACTTGATAGTAACTAGCCCAGTCTTCCCACTTTATCCACATGGAATCTCTCACCTGAAGTTACACTGCCTGTCCCTTCCAGAGGCTCGTTAGGCCTAGCCTTCTTGCAGGCTGAATCCATGCAGGAGGTAGCATCAGATATCAATGCTTCTGTACTTTTTTTTTTTTGAGACAGAGCCTCAAGCTGTCACCCTGGATAGAGAGCCATGGCATCACAGCTCATGGCAACCTCCAATTCCTGGGCTCAAGCGAGTCTTCTGCCTCTGCCTCCCAAGTAGCTGGGACTACAGGCGCCCGCCACAACGCCCGGCCATTTTTTCATTGCAGCCGTCATTGTTGTTTAGCGGGCTTGGGGCTGGATTCGAACCCGCCAGCTCAGGTGTACGTGGCTGGCGCCTTAGCCCGTTGAGCCACAGACGCCGAGCCAATGCTTCTGTACTTTTGTGGTCTTATTATCAAAGTGGCCTCAGGAGTCTGATTACTTTCTTAGAGATCTCATAATAATTTGTTGACTCTTTAAATCAGTGGTTCTCAACCTGTGGGTCAGGACCCCTTTGTAACAATGAAAATACATCCTGCATATCAGATATTTACATTACAATTCATAACAGTAGCAAAATTACAGTTATGAAGTAGCAACAAAAATAATTCCATGGCTGGGGGACAACATGAGGAATTGTATTAAAGGTTCGCGGCATTAGGAGGCATTAGGAAGGTTGAGAACCACTGCTTTAAATAATAAAGATGGAAAAAAACAGAGGAACTCATTCAGGCAAGTCTAGTCTGGCTCTGTCTGGGGCAGCAGAATTGTATAGGGGTCAGGAGTATAGCACCTGCAGCCAGAGTACCTGGCTTCAAATCATGGCCCTGCCACTCACTAGCTGTGTGACCTCAGGCAAGTTACTTCTCTAAGCCTCAGCTTCCTCATCTTAAAATAGAACATATCAAGTTGTACATTAGGTAAACCATATGAAGCATTGCTCAGATACTTGGCAATCAGTGACTGTTGGTGGTTATTATTTATCTCTCCCATTTTATAAACCACTAGACCAATAGTTTAGTCTTTTTCTTTTTCAACTTTGGAAGTCTTTCTTCTGGCAGAGCTTTTATGTAGGCAGTATGTAAAACAGATAAATGGGAGTCATTGTGGTTGAAAGGAAGGTGGACAGCCCTATCCCTCAGTCCTTTGACTGTAAGTTGTGAGGGAAAAAAACAACTCTGTGCTAAACCATGTAATTTTTTTATAGGTAGAGAGGATAGAGTCCAGAGGGGTAAAGTAACTTGACCAAGTTCACACAGATAATTAACATGAAAGGCAGAACCAGAGCCAGCAAGTGCCAAACAGAGCAAGTTTTGTTTCCCTGAAAGAAAGTACTGTGTACATGTAAAGACTTGTTATTTCCATGGGGGGAGGGAGGGTAATTATACCCTAGAAATATGACAGAGAGGGGACTCACTTTGCCCAAGAAGTGGTGACAAAACCAACAATTAAGTAATCGGTAAGTAAATTCTGATACAACCAGGCAATGGACTTTTATGCAGCCTTAACACAACATTTCAAATAAATTCTTTAGTATCCTGAAAAGCGTTACCTATAAGGGTCAGTCATCTTGTTTCTTAAAAAAAGGAAAGATATCCACTCTGTAAACAGAATCATCTCAGTTCTATTAAAAACAATTATGCAGTGGCAGTGCCTGTAGCTCAGTGGGAAGGACGCTGGCCACCTAAACCCAAGCTGGCAGGTTCAAACCCGACCCGGGCCAGCTAAATGGTAATGACAACTACAACAAAAAAATAGCCAGGCGTTGTGGTGGGTGCCTGTAGTCTCAGCTACTCGGGAGGCTGAGGCAAGAGAATCGCTTAAGCCCAAGAGTTGGAGGTTGCTGTGAGCTATGACGCCATTGCACTCTACCGAGGGCAATATAAGGAGACTCTGTCTCAAAACAAAGAAACAAACAAAAAACAATTATGCAGGGCTAGGTGCAGTGGCTCACAGTGTAATCCTAGCACTCTGAGAGGCCCAGGCAGGTGGATTGTTCCAGACCAAGAGTTGGAGACTCTGTCTCTACTGAAAGGAGACGCCTGTAGTCCCAGGTACTTGGGAGGCTGAGGCAAGAGGATCACTAAATCCAAGAGTTTGAGGTTGCTGTGAGCTGCGATGAGGCCACAACACTCTACCCAAGGTAACAGAGTGAGACTCTGTCTAAAAAATAAAAATAATTATGCATATAAAAAAAGAGGGGGAAATGTACTAGACTGTTAACAGGGATATTCTCTGGTAAGATTTTGAGTTTTAACTATATTTTCTAAATTTTCTGCAATGAACACACTTATATAATAATCAGAGAAAAAAATTATGGAGGAAGGATGAGAGGGATAAAATATACGGAAGTCAATAATAGATGAATATTTTGTGTAGTCTAGCTTTTTGAGATAATATAAAAAACATAAGATAGAAAAACATAATTGATGTTGGGGAAGTCATTTACATATTTAAAGTATGGGAATGCATTAGGTATTTGTTCTAAAGTTCTTCAGGCCCTAAGATAATCTTCTAACTCTTGCTAAGCACCGTGAGTGCATGTTAGGTACTCAATAAACTTGATAATGCCTCATTTGTAGAGTTACTTACCTATGTAATGGATAGGTACATTCCCTCAGATACAAGCAAAATATCTATTACAAATGTATATTCCCTCATATACAAGCAAAATACCTATTACAAATAGTTGATAGTTTACTTTGGATTGTCTAAAAATAGTTTCATTAAAAAGCAAATGTTACCTATCAGGAAAAAATCGGTTTTTATAGCTTTGTTACAAATTGACTTGTGCATCCCACTTTTTAAAACTAGGTCAATAACGTTATCTCTGTTTTTTTTCCTCCTAGCCCTGCCAGGCCCAAGCATGTGGAACTAAATCTTAAACCCCCTAAGAATCTTGACAGTTCGGGACATGAGCATAATCCATTTAGCCAGCCAGTTCATAAGGGAAACACTGCCACGAAAATCTCCTTATTTGAAAACAAACGGACAAATAGTAGCCCGAGACACACTGACATTCGAATCACGAGGAACACTCCTGCTTCTAATAAAACGTATGTGGGGAGGGCGAAATTGAACTTAGCTAAAAAAGCCAAAGAAATGGAGCAACCGGAAAAGAAGGTGATAGCAAATAGTCACCAGAACAGTGTGCTGGCGAAGGAAACCTCTGCGGAAGGCAAAGTGCCTACCCCCGAAGAAGAGACGCAAGGCGGGCCAACTGCCGAGCAAGCTCTTGGTTCTCAGCCTCACCAAGGTGCTGCTGCAAATGGGCAAACAGATGCCGGCTGCCCTTCAGGACCAGCGGCCGCTGCTCTGATTCCTGGGAAGGACCCTCCGCTCTTAAAAGAGGACAGCTCAAAGACTGCAGCCAGCGGAAGGTGTGTACTTGAGAATATGACGGATACAGCACAGGACGTCCCCACCGTTGTTGATACCAAAGATGCACCTCCAGCAGCCTCACCCCAGCGTCAGCTTCCTGACTCCCAGCCCCCTGCCCAGCTGCCTCACGGGCCTTCTCTGTCACTGTCAGCACCCGTTCCCGTGGACGCTCCCCCAAACGCATGTGTTCACTCTCCTGTAAACGGTTTTCCGGGCACCGATCTGAAAATGTCAGAAAACGATCAAGGATGTGTTTTGCCTCAGGATAAGGAAAACACGCCGCTCTCCACACTGGGAGGGGAAATAAGCCCTCCTTTGTCAGCAGAGCCCAGCCCAGAGACTGTGGGAGACGAGTGTCCGGCCAAGGTCCTGGTCCAGGTGAGGTCCTTCGTGCTCCCTGTGGAAAGCACCCAAGGCGTAAGCTCCCAGCTCCTCTCAGAGAGCTCTGAAGTTAGAGAAGTGCAGTTGCCAAGTTGTCACAATAATGAACTTGAGGTGGTTTCCGTTGCAAGTTGTGCTCCCCAGCAAGAGGAAGTAGTGGGCAATAGGAGCACGTCGCCCAAACATACTCACTGCAAAGAGGAACATGTGGCCCAGTCTGCCCCAGAAGTCTTGCCTCCAGACTCGGGGAGAACTCTTCAGGCTCAGAGTCAAGGCCACAAAACACCCCTGAGGACCCAATCCAGTCCTAGCGGCTCCCCCCACGGTGGGAATCACCTACCCACTCCTCAAAGGCCAGATGAGCAGAGTGGCCCTGCCAGTCTTTTGAACAATTCTGCTAATAGTGATGACAGTGTGCTTGACTCTTCTTCTGATATGGAAAAATTCACCGAAATTATAAAGAAGATGGATAGTGCCGTTTGTGTGCCCCTGAAGAAAAAGAAGGCCCGGGTGCCCAACTCTCCCGTCCCTCACTTTGCCATGCCTCCGATTCACGAGGACAATTTAGAAAAGGTGTTTGATCCCAACGTGTTTACCGTTGGGTTGGGGAAGAAGGAAAACCAAGCAGAAATGTCACCGGCTTTACATCTGCTGCAGAACCTTGACACAAAATCCAAACTGAGACCCAAACGCGCGTCCACTGAGCAGAGCATTCTCTTCAAGTCCTTGCACGCTAACACCAATGGGAAAAAGGAACCTGTAGGGACTCCAGTACCAAATGACAAAGAGAACAGGGACGTCACCAATGGTGGAATTAAGAGATCCAGGCTAGAAAAAAGCGCACTTTTTTCAAGCTTACTATCTTCTCTACCACAAGACAAAATCTTTGCTCCCTCTGTGACATCAGTCAATACTATGACCACAACTTTCAGCACTTCTCAGAAGAGTTCCCCATCTCAGTCCTCAGCGCCACCGCCCGTGACTGAGGGGGCCCCGCCCTGCAGTTCAAACCAAGAACAGCCAGATCTTCCACCCAGCAGCTCCTTAACGGTCTTCAACTTCGACTCGTCAAGTACATCTCATTCGAGTGTGAAAAGTCCAAGCCACGTGGAGAAATACCTGCAAAAAGAGGAAGCCAAGCCAAATCTAGATTCACGGAGCAACCTACCCTTGCCAGAAACTGCACTTTCCGAATTTTCAAAACTGAAGAACAATGAAAATATGGAAAAGGCTAATCATATAGAAAGTGTTTTTAAATCAAATCTGTCAAACTATGGAAACAGTGACACTGACTTTGTGGGTCTTTTCAAACCAAGCCGGTATGAGCCGAGCCTTTCTTTTTCTGGAATGTCATTGTCAGATTCAATGGTAAGTAACAGCATGTTATAGTTGGCGTGTTTGTAAATCAAGGGGGGAGAGAGATAATGAACAACTCATGTTACTCATTTAGAAGTGGTTGTGCTTGTGTACAGTAGTTTTCTATTCATGACATATTTGAAAACCTGCTGTGTCTGTTAGGGTCTGAGCAAAAGGTATTAAGATTCTTCTCTCAAGCCATTTGTAGTCTAGCAGGGAGATTAAGTTGTGAATTTGTACTTTACATTATGAAAGGTAAATAGATAAGGTAATCTGAGAGTTCACAGACTGGCAAGATACTTCTTACCTATTCTGTGTAAAATACTATACTTAGAATTTTTAAGATTTAGGAAGCAGCTTCCTCTCTTTGGAAAGGCCCCAGTCAAGGAGACTTTCCTAGTCCCTTTTCTCGTTCTGTGAGATTCTAAGTAGCCATTACATGTTTGTCCCATGCGATTGAGTATTTTCTCTTTTGGGGGGAATAATTTTAAACAAAGAAATAGTATTTTCTTTTGTTTTGAGACAAAGTCTCACTTTGAGGCCCTGGGTAGAGTGCCGTGGAGTCATAGCTCACTGCAACCTCAAACTCCTGGGTTCAAGTGATTCTCTTGCCTCATCCTCCCAAGTAGCTGGGACAGCAGGTGTCTACCACAGCGCCTGGCTATTTTTAGAGACAGGATCTTGCTCTAGTTCAGGCTGGTCTTGAACTCTTGAGCTCAAGCAATCCACCTGTCCTGGCCTCCCAGAGTCCTAGGATTACAGGCGTAAACCACCGTGCCCAGCCAGAGAAATAATTTTATTTCTGCTAAATTGTGGGGAGTAAGGAATTTTGGTTTACATTGGATCTTTCCTTTAATAACAAGAAAATATGACTTTGAAGAATAGTTTTGGTTTTTTGCATGTTCTCTTATTTGAGTGCCCAAAGTTGTTTTTTTAACTCAGTTTTTTGTGTGAGCCTTTTTGTTACCCAGTTTAATACTCACATTGGAGGACAGTAAAAGAGGAAGGCAGATACAAAGTTTGGAGATTGGCTTTGCCAGGCTGGACACCTGAGCAGAGCTTGTACTCCAGTAACCACCCTGTGAACCAGCCCATCTGGCCAGTGCAGACCGTGATGCAGCAGTTTACTTTTTTGTTTGTTTGTTTTTGTTTTTGGTCGGGGCTGGGTTTGAATCTACCACCTCCAGCCTATGGGGCTGGTGCCCTACTCCTTTGAGCTACAGGCATCGCGCTAGCCAGCAGTTTACTTTTAAAGGAAGTGAAAATACTTTGCACCCTTCCTTGTCTATAGGCATGTTTAAATGTGTTGATGGGCCTTTGTTACAATCCTATCATAGAATGTGGTTTTGGAAGCTCTTTTCAAATTACGTAGTTGGTCTTCCAGCAGAGGTGCAGATACCCTTTTTCACGTGATTTTGTATACCCCAGTGGGTTTCAAAGATTTTGGTCTTAGGACCCTTTTATGTTTAAAAATTATCGAGAATGCCAAAGAGCTTCTGTTTAAATGGGATATGCTTATCAGAATTTCCTATATTAGAAATTAACACTGAGAACATTTTAAAACAGCAGAACACACAAGTGTACGTTCCAAAAGCCGTCAGAGCAACGATGTCATCTCATGTGACATCTATGAGCCTGTACATCACTGGATACTTGTGAGGGGAGAAGATAAGAAAGGCAGATAATCTTCTCTTCTTAAAAAATAGTTTTGACCTTCCTCATGGACTCCCTGAAAGTATCTTGGGAGTATGCCCACGGGCCTTGGGAGCACGTTATTGGCACTGGAGAAAATCATCATTGTGGGGCCAGGCGCAGTTGCTTATGCTTATAATCCTAGCACTCTGGGAGGCCAAGGCAGGTGGATTGCTTGAGCTTAGGAGTTCGAGACCAACCTGAGCAAGAGCGTGACCCTGTCTCTAAAAATAGGCAGGTGTTGTGGCAGGCGCCTATAGTCACAGCTACTTGGGAAGTTGAGGCAGGAGGATCACTTAAGCCTAAGAGTTTGAGGTTGCTGTGAGCTATGATAGCAGCACTCTACTGAGGGCGACATAATGAGACTCTGTCTTAAAAAAAAAAAAAGAAAAAACTGCTGTAAACAAATAAGACTGAATCAGCCTATAGAACTCAGAAATCATGAAATCCTCAAGTATTTCTATCAAGCACAAAATTTCCTCTAGCCTATTTCCCTTTATTATGGCTTTGTTCTTTTTAATTGTTCTTAGTCACTTCTCTCATTTGACAACAGTCTGACAGACTCTGACAACAGAATATACAGAGTCTCTCTGTGAAAACCAAGTCAAATGGTGTAAAAAGGAGAACTGAATAATCTTTCAAGGTCTTTTATGATTTAAAAAAATTTTGTTTTTGATTTTGGGATTTGTTGAATTTCAGTTTAAATTTTAGACGTTTTCTTCCGTTTACCTGTTTCTTATGTGTATGTAATAAATGAGTACATGCCATTTTGGTTTCTAATAATGCTCTAGTGGAACGTTATGGGCTTGTGAACCTGTTACACTATGGTATGGTGCAAGAGAGAGCACTTCAAAGGCAGTTCTTAAAATAGGCATCCCTGGTCAGCACTGAAAGTAGTCCCCGTTTTGTAATGTTTTTTACACGTATAATTATTATTTTTATTATGCATTTCTAGTTTTACTGGTCTTGTCAGATGGTCTTAAAAATGATTAATTTTTGGAGCCACATAAAACTGTTTTGTCCATCAAAAAAAAGGAAGATTAAATATACCATGTGAAATGTACATCATGAAATATACCATAAACACTTTTATTTAGACCAGTAGTTATATGATAGTAGACGTTACTATGAAAAAAACATAGATTCTGGTAGGGGGCGTGTATGAATATATAAAATTGATTCTACTCTTTTTTTTTTTTTTTTTTTTTTTTTTGAGACATAGCATAACGCTGTCACCCTGGTTAGAGTGCCATGGAAAAAAAACAAATCTTGTTGTAGGGGGCGTTTATTAATATAAAAAATTGTTTTTTATATTTTTTTTTTTTTTTTTTTTTTTTTTGAGACAGAGCCTCAAGCTGTCACCCTGGGTAGAGTGCCCTGGCATCACAGCTCACAGCAACCTCCAATTCCTGGGCTCAAACGAGTCTCCTGCCTCTGCCTCCCAAGTAGCTGGGACCACAGGCGCCCGCCACAATGCCCTGCCATTTTTTGGTTGCAGCCGTCATTGTTGTTTGGCGGGCCCGGGCTGGATTCGAATCCGCCACCTCAGGTGTACGTGGCTAGTGCCTTAGCCTGTTGAGCCACAGGCACCGAGCCTGATTCTACTCTTACTGGATAAATAATACATTCTGTTTTATTTTATATTTAAAAAATTTTTTTTCTTTATTGCAAACTAATATGAGGGTACAAAGTTTTAGATTACATAGCTCTCACTTCCAGGGTCAAGTTCCAGTTAGTAATATATTCTAATTTCTCTTTATCTGAGATTATACTGAGATTATTTGAATCATAATCTGTTAGATGGGTTTTTTAGTATGTGAATTGACATAAAGTATAAGTCTGACTTTTGGACCCTGAGGTTTTTAGCGTTGGTGGAAATATCTTAGATGTTTAAATGAGGAGAAATTGAAATGGCAAATTCAGTTAGAGGAGAGGAAAGCTCTTAATTTAAAAGTATAAACTCGGCTCAGCGCCTGTGGCTCAAGCGGCTAAGGTGCCAGCCCTGTACACCTGAGCTGGTGGGTTCGAATCCAGCCCAGGCCTGCCAAACAACAATCACGGCTGCAACCAAAAAAATAGCCAGGCATCGTGGCGGGCGCCTGTAGTCCCAGCTACTTGGGAGGCAGAGGCAGGAGACTCGCTTGAGCCCAGGAGTTGGAGGTTGCTGTGAGCTGTGATGCCACAGCACTCTATCCAGGGCGACAGCTTGAGGCTCTGTCTAAAAAAAAAATAAAATAAAATTATAAACTCTAAGAGTTTTAACAACTTTAGTATAGATTAAGGTGGACATGTTTCAAAATTAGTAAATTGTGAGGTTCAGTATGATCTAGTTACAGGGTCATAGTGGAGAAAAGACCGTGATGGAAAGATATAATTATTTGTTGTGTTCTTGTTCATCTGATTACAGACCTTTAGAGGAAGTCTACAAAATAAACTCAATCCCCGACCTGGAAAGGTAAGGTGATTTTCTATTTCTAGTCTCCCTTTTATTTTGGAGTATGACAAAGTGTGCTTACCCCTTTCATTTTCTTGTAGGTAGTGATATATAGTGAACCCGATGTCTCTGAGAAGTGCATTGAAGTTTTCAGTGATATTCAGGATTGCAGTTCCTGGGGCCTCTCTCCACTGATACTCGTGAAAGTTGTAAGAGGATGGTAAGAATGGTACTGTAAGCTCCTGACTTACAGTGTTCGCATTTTACATTCTTTTTTTTTTTTTTTTGGCTGGGGCTGGGCTTGAACCCATCACCCCCGATATATGGGGCCAGCGCCCTACTCCTTGAGCCACAGGTGCTGCCCCGTGTTTTACATTCTTAATTACCTACTTGGTCCTCACTAATTTAAAATTATTGCCTTTAGCAATGGTAAGTGCAGAAAATACTACTTTTAGTAAAATAAGAAGCTCATATTAAAAATATGGCTTTAAATCATGTTTCTGATTGTAGGAGTTATATATGTTTATGGGAGAAAAATTGGGAAAGTACAGTAGAGTAAGCTTCTTTTCCCCATATATCCTGCTGTAACCTTGCTTTGGACTAGTCATACATCTGGGTCTGTAATATGTACTTTTGGTTGGTGAGTTTTAAATGAGGTTGATAAGAATTGCATTAGCCATGTTGATAGGCCTGTGATGTTTTAAAAAAAAACTATAAGGAAAGACATTTTTAATGAAAGTTCAGTGAAGGACTAACCTAAGATTTAATTTGCTTTCTTTCTTTTTTTTTTTTTTATAGAGACAGAGTCTCACTTTATCGCCCTCAGTAGAGTGCCATGGCATCACATAGCTCACAGCAACCTCCCAACTCCTGGGTTTAGGGATTCTCTTGCCTCAGCCTCCCAAGTAGCTGGGACTAGAGGCACCCGCCATAACGCCTAGCTATTTTTTTGTTGTTGTTGTTGCAGTTCGGTTGGGGTGGGGTTTGAACCCACTACCCTCGGTATATGGGGCTGGCGCCTTACTCATGGTACCACAGGCGCCGCCCAGATTTAATTTACTTCCCAATTTTTCAACAACAGATAGTTGCGATAAAGAAACTAGTGAAACTACAAATACTCTTGACAGTTTCTAAAATTGTTTACCAAATTAGTTTCCTTTTTAATTCTTGAAAATACACAGGAAGTTAAAGAAAGGGCAACTTAACGAGAAATAACTGATCTAGCATAATACTTATCTTTGGCATCTGTTTATAAACTTCTTTGAAGTAAAGATGGTAGAGTTCTAATCATTTATGTTTTAAAAAATTACTAAGTTTTTGTTTTGGTTCCCATCTGAATAAATATGCAGCAACTTGCCTATGAGATTTTTAGATATTTTATTTATTTATTTATTTTTGAGACACTTGGTAGCTTTTGGTAGAGTGCTGTAGCATCACAGCTCACAGCAACCTCAAACTCTTAGACTCAAGCGATCCCCTTGCTTCAGCCTCCTTAGTAGCTGGAACTGCAGTTGACTGCCACAACACCCGGCTATTTTTAGAGACAAGGGCTCACTCTGGCTCAGGCAATCCACCTGCCTTGGCCTGCCAGGGTGCTAGGATTACAGGCGTGAACCACTGCGCCTGGCCAGATTTTTAGATATTTTAATATATTTTTCTGCATGTTCAACATAATCATTAGAAAAACAGAGTTTATTTTTATTCTATAATTTGAAGACTGAGAATTACAAATTTTTAATAGAACAGTGCTTTTTCCATTTTTTGCATTTTTTGTTGGCTTTTTCTTGAAAGTCTACACACTTATACTATCATACATTGACAGCCTTTGGCTCTTAATGGGAAGAATATACATATATATTTTTAAGACACAGTGCCACCCTATGCCCCTGAGCAGAGTGCAGTGGGTGTGGTAGTTCACTGCGACCTCAGACTCAGGCTGTGGGCATACTGCTGCCTCAGCCTCCGGAAGCTGCTGAGATTACAGGCGCTCGCCACCATGCCCGCCTGGGTTTTTCCATTTTTTTCATGAGTTGGGGTCTCACTCTTGCTCAGGCGAGTCTCGAACTCCCGAGCTCAAGCAATTCTCCCTCCTCAGCCTCCCACAGTGCTGGGATTGCAGGTGTGAGCCTCTGCACCTGGAGGGAAGAATATTTTTAAATTGCTTCCCAGTAACATGCTATAGTCCTTTCTGTTAACATATTTATTGATATGGCTGTGATATGCAATGGAAAAATCCCTCTAAAAGAAATATTTTCCATACACATAAGTAGAACAAAAAACTCCACTACAGTAAACACCTATTTACGTGACATATTATAATCTCCACTAACTGGCAATTCCTTAGGTCATTAGTAGCTGTATAAGGTTCACATTGACAGTCCAACAGTTCTTGAAGATCCTGATACAATTCTTGAATTATCAGAGGCTAAATTATTCCCAGTGGATTTTAGTGTTAGGGAGATTATGTGCTATTATAATTGCTGGAGAATTGTCACTAATATGTATATAGTGACATTAGCCAGAATGTTCACGTTTGAGTAATCAAAACTTTTCTCCCCAAGAGTGGCTAATGATTTTGCTGTGTTTCCTTCTTTAGTTGGATTTTGTATGAGAAGCCAAATTTTGAAGGGCACTCTATCCCCTTAGAAGAAGGAGAACTGGAACTCTCTGGTCTCTGGGCTATAGAAGAAGTTTTGGAAAGTAATGAGGAAGCAAAGTCTGATCGGCCTGTGATGATTGGTTCAATCAGACTTATGGTCCAGGTAGGTGGTTTTAAGTCTGGATTTCATTTATTCATTCAGGAAATACTTGATTCTTATGTCAAAGGAAAGTTCATTTTGTAAAATGAATTGGAAAAATGTTTGGTGCTTTAGGGATATATTTTCTATAATTTAAGTATTTTTGTGCACTTTAAAGAAGTAGAAAAGAAACATTGTAATTGGTTAGATATTTTTCACAATAAAACCTTAAGTAAATCTCTCATTCTTGGCCTCCTATTCCCATCACCCAGATGTATTTTACTTAGTAACCTGGTGTGGATTAGTTCTGTATAAACAGGTTTTTCTTTTACTTAGTCTTTTTGGTTGCTGCCTGAGTTCTTTGAGTGGTTTATAGGTGTTCTATTTTGGAAAAATAAATAATCCAGAAATAATGTAGTTGTTCAAATTTGGAGTTTCATGTGAGTTTATAAGATATTATTTGATATATTTGAGGCTACTTCGTGGATTGGGTAAAATTTCTTGATTTCTTGTTTATTGATGAGGAAGTTGTTATCAGAATCTTTCTTTGTAGCTCTTGGGATTTGATGATTTGGGATTTATATTTAAAATACGTAATTAATGGGGTGAACCCTGTGGCTCAAAGGAGTAGGGCGCTGACCCCATATGCCAGAGGTGGCGGGTTCAAACCCAGCCCCGGTCAAAAACCGCAAAAAAAAAAAAAAAAAGTAATTAATGATGTCTTCCAAGTAGAAAATGAAAATTTCAAGTTTTGTAAAGATGAGTGTCAAAGTACAATAAAGAGAAAAGGCAGGTACTACAATGAGTAAGAATGAGTAGTAGCTTTTGGCAGAGGAAAGCACTCCCTATTTCCTAGGTCAACATTTCTGAGTGACTTAGATGATAATTGGTGTTCTAAAGGACTTATCTTTGAATAGCTTTAAGTACATAATGTGAGAAGCCTAAGTAAGACAGGATAAGCCTTACTTCAAAATGTCCTCACTAGGGGAATATTTTACCCAGAGTTTTCATTTTTTTTGCTCATATAATATTGGTAATAAATCAGTGTTTAAAAATGTTGTTTGAATCCCATCGTCCTGAAGTGCCCTCTCTTCCTTTTTTGAATTCTCAATCCTTTTTTAGCCATATTCTAATCTGCTTGTTCTATAGTTGTAATGATAATATGGAGACAATGCTTTACTTTTTTCATTTAACACTGTGGTTTGAAATCCTCTTTTCCTCTGGTACCATTTTCCTGAAGATCACAATCCATTGGTAACACCTCTTTGACTGCTTTTAAGTCGTGTACATTTTGACTTATATTAGTTGGTACCCCATAAGGGCTATGAAATTTCTCAAGGTGATTAATTTGGAAGTAAGAAGTAGGATTAGGATTAAGATTTGAAAGTAAGATTAGGATTTGCACGGGGTGGGGGAGGGTGGATATCAGACTCAAGTGTGGTAAGGATGTTGGGGTGCATTCAGGAAGCGGGGGGAAGGAAATGCTATCTCTTATTTCACCTGCAGACTTAATGCAGCAAATGCATTTTTCATGTTACTAGTTTGGGGTTTAGCTAACCCTCGTATGTTGTTGAAATGATGTGTTACTTAGTACATAAATCAGAGACCATCATTTATTTATTATTTCTTCTTTTATTCTGAAGGTAGTTTCTAGTTTTCTGCATTATTTTAAATAATGCTGTGTGAAGATTTTTGCATATTTGATCATTTATTATTTTATGACTTATTTCCTTGGATTAAATTTTTCTGAATAATGTCATGCTAAAGGGTTTATAGCTTCTGATACGTCAGAAATTGTATTTTCATTACCCGTTGCGTGGTTTCTTGAAAGACGAAACATGTCAGGAAGTATATTCAAGAGGGTCACCTTTTCAGTTTGTTAGAGTTGCTCCTTCTGGTAATGAATGAAAGAGCCTCCCCTGAGCTGACCCAAGTGTTAATACTTCTTCTATACCTTGGTTCACCTAGCCCAGCAACATAGAAGAGGTTCAGTAAGTAGTCAACTAAAGGCTTAGGCACTCAGCCAGGAGTGGCCTTTTGAAGAATATTTGATGGGCTGTGGCTATGTAGGGCATGAAACAGTGATCCAAGTATAGAGATTTGTAAGTCACTGTGCACGTGTGCTGTTGCCTTTATGACTTAGACCAAATCATCATCGTAGAGAAATGTTTACTCATAGTCGAAGAGAGTTACAACAGAGAGCTTATGGGCACAAAACGATAGTTGAGGGAGACCTCAAGTGCAGCTGTTCTGCAGATTAATCTGAATGTGGATAATTACAGCAGAGCAAAGGAACCAAAACCCCCCCCAAGCCAAGTGAGAAGGTGATAAAGAAATTTGTTCCACAACTCCAGTAAAATACATTGTCTTTGCTTTGAGTGTTAACACTGAGATTATTTGACTAAAGCAGCGCCTGCCCTGAAAGAGGCATATTATTAATTCGTAGATGAAAACAGGAAAGGGATTCAATGGCAGGGATACAAGGTGAAATGTATACTTAAAGCTTCTTTTAAATAGTTAGTTGCAAGGAAGAATAAGGAGCTCACTCTGGGGCTGAACATGTGGTAAAATCATTATTATACATGCATATGTATATATATATATATATATATGTCATTTCAGGATTATAGAATTAGTCAAATCGACTTATTCACGGAACCAGACGGGTTAGGACTCCTCAATTCCTACTTTGATGATACTGAAGAAGTGCAGGGATTTGGTGTAATGCAGAAGACTTGTTCCATTAAAGTGCATCAGGGCACGTAAGTATTTCATTTCAAATACAATTTTAATGAAGCCTTTTTGTGAGTATAGTACCGGATAGAGAGGACTTAAGATATTTCACCTCTGATTTGTTGTCCTGTTAAATAATTATTGACTATCAGGTAGATTTATAGGGCACATAAAATGTTTATTTTCTCACACATCTGTTTCTATGACTCACCTCTCTTACAAGTAATCATGATTTATTAGAGGAAGTATAGGAGAAAAATCACATTTCCAATGTACAGCCTTCCTTATCAGCGAGGAATCTGATTGACTCAAAGCTGAGTAACAGATTATACCTTCGCGGTCACTCAGAGGAGGTGATTCAAAGCATGTGCCCTGATCCTCCCGGTGGGATGGAAGCCAACCCGTGTGGTACTTCCCTTACCATTGTCACACAGTGCTGTCCAAAGCCCCTGGGACGGTGGTTTCACAAATCACAGGAAACAGCAAGAATAATTAGAAGGAAACAGGAATATTTCAGATAGGGGAGAAATGGGGATAGAGAGTACAGACTGCAGCACCAAACACGTGGCCTCTGAAGGGGAGCACACAGCCCAGGGCACATGCAGGACAGAAAAATAAGTAAATAAATACAACACTGAAACGTTTTCATTTTTATTTAAATCTTCATGTCTTAAGATTTTTGTGTACTTTTCTAATATGCATGGTGTTTTAGTGCAGTGGTCATGTGTACAATTTATAATCATATATTCAGAGAATTCTCAACTGTTTTTACTAATGGACTACGCAGTTTCTAAAAAAATTGTAGTCTATGGCTTGGCGCCTGTGGCTCAAGCGGCTAAGGCGCCAGCCCCGTATACCTGAGCTGGCAGGTTCGAATCCAGCCCAGGCCCGACAAACAACAATGACAGCTACAACCAAAAAATGGCCGGGCATTGTGGTGGGCACCTGTAGTCCCAGCTACTTGGGAGGCGGAGGCAGGAGACTCGCTTGAGCCCAGGAGTTGGAGGTTGCTGTGAGCTGTGATGCTACAGCACTCTACGCAGGGTGACAGCTTGAGGCTCTGTCTCAAAAAAGAAAAAAAAATTTATAGTATCCATAAAGGGATATAGAATTTCTCTGGAATTGTCTTGGTGCCTATAGCTCAGTGGCTAGGGCACCGGCCACATTCACCGGGGCTGGCAGGTTCAAACTCAGCCTGGGCCTGCTAAACAACAGTAACCACTACTACGAAAAAATAGCCGGGCGTTGTGGCGGGCGCCTGTAGTCCCTGCTACTTGGGAGGCTGAGGCAAGAGAATCGCTTAAGCCCAAGAGTTTGAGGTTGCTGAGAGCTGTGAGGCCATGGCACGCTACCAAGGGTGACATAATGAGACTGTATGTCAAAGAGTGGTTGTAGAGCAATTAAAATGGAAGTGGGCTGCTCTGTCAGGTGGAGAGTTTCTCCTCGCAGCCTGGGCAGCAGTAGAGAATGGATAAGGGTTCATGTAGACTTTCCTGGGGGATGCAAAGTGTGAGTTACATGCCTCTTTATGACTGTGTGTTCACTGATTTATTTACCTTTAACATTTTGAAATTTAACATAACTGAGGAAGGAAAAGGTTCACAGAGGTAAATGTACACTTTATTTTTTTATTTTTATTATTATTTTTTTGAGACAGAGTCTTAAGCTGTCGACCTGGATAGAGTGCTGTGGCGGCACAGCTCACAGCAAACTCAAACGCTTGGGCTTAAGCGATTCTCTTGCCCCAACCTCCCAAGTTGCTGGGACTATAGGCGCCTGCCACCAAGCTCGGCTATTTTTGTTGTTGTTGTTGCAGTTGTCATTGTTGTTTTTTAGCTGGCTTAGGCTGGGTTCAAACCCGCCAGCCTCAGTGTAGGTGGCTAGTGTCCTACCCATTGAGTTAGGGGCACCGCCTAAATGTACACTTTAACAAATAATGAAGTAAGCACCCAAGTAGGTGCCACTCAGGCCAGAACTAAGACACTCCCAGCACCCTAGAAGCCTCACCAAGCTCCCTTCCTTTGCCAGTTTCCTCTTTTGGAAAACAACCTTCCTCTCCCCGGATAACTGAGAAAATAGCAATAAACTATTTTAAATTGCACATGAACTTTATGGCCACCCTATATATTAGGGCAGAATTTAGGGTATTAAGAGTAATCTAATTTAAATATCTACTTGTGGCTCAGTGCCTGTGACTCAACGGGCTAAGGCACCAGCCACATACACCTAAGCTGGCGGGTTCGAGTCCAGCCCAGGCCCGGCAAACAACAATGATGGCTACAACCAAAAAATGGCTGGGTTTTGTGGCGGGCGCCTGTGGTCCCAGCTACTTGGGAGGCAGAGGCAGGAGACTCGCTTGAGTGCAGGAGTTGGAGGTTGCTGTAAGCTGTGATGCTACAGCACTCTACCCAGGGTGACAGCTTGAGGCTCTGTCTCAAAATAAAATAAAATAAAATAATAAAATATATCTACTTGAAATGCAAAATTATTTTCTAAGAGCAATGCACATTTTACTGCTTTTGAAAAAAAATTTTAAATGGCACATAATAATTATATGTATTTATGGGGTACAATATGATGTTTTGACAAATCATATCAAAAGATATGATCAAATCAGGGTAATTAGCAAATCCATTACCTCAAACCTCATCTCTTTGCAGTGGGCACCTTCAGAATCCTTCTGGCTATTGTGAATGTAGATTATTGTTAACTATAGTCAGGCTACTGTGCGATAGATCGCCAGAACTCATTCCTGCTAACTGTGACTCTGTCTCCATTGACCGTCCTCGCCCGTCCCTCCCTGTGTTCTCTACACCCCCCAGCCTCTGGCAGCCACTCTTGTGTTCTCTATGGGACTGACTTTTTTAGCTCCCACGTACGAGTGAGGACATGCATTGTCTTTCCATCCCTAGCTCATTTCACGTAACATAGCTTCTTCCAGGTTCATCCATGTTGTCGCAAATGATTTCATAAAAAGGATTTTGTACTTTTTTGTGGCTGAATAATACTCCATTGTGTATATATGCCACATTTTTTCTTTTTTTGATAACTAGTACCGATATACCACGTTTTCTTTCCCATTCATCTGTTGGTGGAAACCTAGCTTGATTTCATATCCTGGCTGTTGTGG
Organism: Arctocebus calabarensis; assembly: GCA_963573935.1. NCBI lineage: Eukaryota > Metazoa > Chordata > Mammalia > Primates > Lorisidae > Arctocebus > Arctocebus calabarensis. The sequence goes on from CAUYON010128536.1 coordinate 28,015, forward strand.
TAGTGCTGAAGTAAACATGGGAGAACAGATTCCCCTTTGACATACTGATTCATTTCTTTAGGTCATATGCTCAGTAGTGGGAATGCAGGATCATATAAGGAGTTCTATTTAATATTGGGGGAAATGTCCCTACTGTTTTCTGTGATAGCTGTTGTAGCTGACATTTTTACCAACGGTGTGTAAAGGTTCTCTTTTCTCCACATCCTCGCCAATACTTACTATTTTTTGTCTTCCTGATAATAGCTGTTCTAACTGGAATAAGGTAAGGATATCTCATGGTGGTGTTGATTGGCAGTGCCCTGATGATTAGCGATATTGAACATTTTTTCATATGCCTGTTGGCCATTTGCATGCCTTTTGAAAAATTTACTGCTTTTAAGTTTTAAGTTATATCTTTGGTACTCCATAGACCTTAATTTGGAAGTAAGAGTTAGGAAAGACTTCTTCCCGGTATGCCCTCTCTAAATATAGTAAGGAATTGGGACTTTCATGAATATAAACCTAACACAGTGACTATGAGATGTATCCATTTCAATCAATCAGTGAATTAATTGGGCATCCGCTATGTGCTGCATGCTGTTCTAGGCACTGGGAGTGCGGCAGTGTGTGCATAAATGATGTCCCTGTTCTCATGGAATAGGCAGGACAAATATATCTGCAGTGTGTCAGATGATAAAGGCGACAAGAAACGTAAATTATGGAGAGGGGCAGGGGCAATGGTGACTCAGGGTCTCTGATGACATCTAATAGGGACGGATTTAGAGGAAGCCAGAGAGTCTGCTCTGGAGCTAACTAGGGGAGAGGGGGGAGGGCAGCGACCCGAGGCAGGAAGCACAGCATTTGCAGAAGCCCTGAAAGGCATGTTGGGGCAACAGCTGGGAGGCTGAGGCAGCTGCGGCAGCTGAGGGAGGATGATGGATAAGAGGAGGCCTCACATGGAAGGTGGATGGAGGAGGCCTCACATGGAGGCCGGATGGGAGGAGGCCTCACACGGAGGCTGGATGGGAGGAGGCCTTACACGGAGGCCGGATGGGAGGAGGCCTCACATCACCTCACTCCTGTTAGGCCTTGGGGAGGAAGGTTGAGATTTACTCTAAGTGGCATAGGAAATTCTGGAAGAATTTTGATCTAACTTGTGTTTTTAAGAGGATTACTCTAACGACTCTGTGTAGAAAGTAGGCTAAAAAGGCATAGCTGGAAGCAAAGAGACCAGTTAGGAGGCAGTTGCAATCACTCAGCCAAGAGGCGATGGGGCCTTAGAGGGCGTGACAGTGGTGGTGGGAAATGGTCAGACAGTGAAGGCTGACCTGACAGCGTTTGGTGACTGTATGTGGGCTGTGAGGGGCTGAGAAACGTTCAGGATATGGCACCCCAACATTTATAGAGATGGAGATGACTTAGAGGAACAGGTTGGAAGGAAGGTGCAATTCGGGAGTTCAGGTGTGGACAGATTAAGTCCAAGGTGCCAACTGCACGTTCCAGTAAGGGGGCAGGAAGGTGCCTGGCTGCAAGGCTGGAGTTCAGAGGAGAAGTAGCAAATACAAATGCCGGTGTCCTAAGCATGGAGGGTGTTTCAGCCAGGTGCCGGGGGAGGTTCCCAGAGGGAGTGAGTGTCATTAAGGGAAGAGAAGCCGAATATGAGCCTTAGCACTTTTATATTCAGAGATTTGGGAGTGAAGTATGAATCTAAGCAAAAAAAAAAAAAAAAAAATAGTCTTAATCTCTTGCTGCCATTAATTTTTTCACATCAAAGCAATCTATATACCTCCTTTTTCTTTTTTCAAAGTTTGGTGTTAAGTAAAAACATCACCCTTAGAAAAGAACAGGCAAGGCATTTGCCGTAGTATTTTAATCTCAGTGCCTGGAGGGTTTCACGGCTCAGGCTTGGGCTATGTTGGAGCACATTGAGCTACCTTAAATAACAGTCCTTCTTGGCAGACAGTAAGTTTAGATTTGGCTCATTGGTGGTAGTTACAAACCTGTCGTCGTTTACAATTTATGATGGGCTTGCAGGGTGATGGGCATCTTTTTTTTGGCTGTTCATTTCTGTTGTCATTAGGATAATGAAAAGCTGACTTGGATGTCAATTCAAAGTTTGGACTTACCCAACTTGGTTGGTGAGCTTAGGGATGAGGCATTGGTGCTTTTATAGATCTAGTAGGAAAGTCTCGATGGGTTGAGAAGATTTAACTGAGTACTCAAGGTCATTTTGTTTCTGCTGGTGCACCAGACCACTGAACTGGGAAGAGAGGAATCTTTGCTCTCTTTGCTTTGTGGAAGATTTCTAGGTTCCATTTGAAGATGTATTCCAGGACCCATTCACTCTAGATAAACTCCTCTACACGTACACACAGTAAAGATATTACTTGTCAAATTCTTATTCTGTTCAGTGGAATTTCTTTTGAGGCAGAGTCATACTCGAGTACCATGATGTCAACCTAGCTCACAGCAACCTCAAACTCCTGGGCTTAAGTCATCCTCTTGCCTCAGCCTCCTAAGTAGCTAGGACAACAGGTGCCCACCAGAACGCCTGGCTAGTTTTTCTATTTTTAGTAGAGATGAGGTCTTGCTCTTGCTCAGGCTGGTCTCAAACTCCTAAGGGCAAACAGTCTACCTGCCTCGGCCTCCCAGAGTGCTAAGATTACAGGTGTGAGCCACTGTGCCTGGCCTGCAATTTGTTTTAAGCAGTTGGCTAATCCCCCAGTACCCCTCCTCCCAGAAGTGAAGATATGCATATTTTTTATGTATTCATAATAAAAAAAAATTTTAGGATTTCAAAGGGAGCATAAAGATGCTCTGGCCTAACACTGTCATTTAACCAAGGAAGATGGACCTTTTGGTCACTTTCTCCAGACCAAGGTTAGTTATTAGCAGAATATGCACTAGGATGCAGGTGTTCTGAAGTCAAGGGACATTTTTTTTTTTTTGAGACAGAGTCTCACTATGTTACCCTCAGTAGAGCACTGTAATATCACAGCTCACAGCAACCTCAAACTGTTGGGCTTAAGCGATTCTCTTGCCTCAGCCTCCCAAGTAACTGGCACTACAGGCACCCGCCACAATGCCTGGCTATTTTTTTGTTGCAGTTGTCATTGTTGTTTAGCTGGCCCAGGCTGGGTTCGAACCCACCACCCTCAATGTATGTGGCTGGTGCCCTACTCACTGAGCTACAGATGCTGCCACAAGGGACTTTAATGGCAAAACATTCTTTGATCGTTTCCACTATAAAATATTTGATATATACGAAGAATATATATATAAATATATATATGTCTCAAAAAAATAGAATAAATAAAATTTGAAAATCTTTAAATTATTCCCATTTTTGTTTGCCATGTCACTGCATTTTTAAAGAATTTAGGCTACCAGCTGCTTTGAAAATGTGCCACATATTGAATTTATCTGTGTGTTCTATCATCTGAATTTGTGTCTACTAGGAGTTAGGTCTAAAGGTACGATTAGATTCAGGCTGAACAGTCTGGGCAAGGACCCTTCCTAATACGTAAGCCCTGCATCTGCATGCCATCACATCGGTGACATGTGCTAACCAACTTGCTCTTTAATGATACGGAGTTTGGCTGCTTGGTTAAAGTGGTGCCTCCCACATCTTCCCATTGTAAAGGTACATTTTCCCCTTTGAGATTCACAACCCACTCTTTTGAATAACCTCCAAGTTAGCCCATTCATATTTAATCTTTCAAGTATCCACTTGGTTTCTGGAAATGGCTGACGTTCACATACAGCCATGTCGAGGGAATAAAACTGATGATCTAGCTGGAAATGCTGTTTTGGTTTAAGAACAGCTGGAACAAGATAAGACCAATTTTTCTTGGGTGACTCAAAGGGTATTTTTAATAGAACAGTTACACAAATTTTTTTAGTACACAAAAAGACGGCATTGTTATTACTTCAGCAATGTTCACTTGTGTAAGTAAATTATGTTTATTAAAAAAGTTAAATTCAGGGTGGTGCCTGTGGCTCAAAGGAGTAGGGCGCCGGCCCCACATGTCGGAGGTGGTAGGTTCAAACCCAGCCCTGGCCAAAAACTGCAAAAAAAAAAAAAAAAAAAAAGTTCATATTTTACGTGAACTGTTTGTTAAGTGTGCCTATAAAGTTGTACTTTTTAATCTATATTGGCAAAAGCTCATTACTTAAATGCATGGGAAAATAAGAGTACCTTTAGAAACTGAAATAACACTGCCTAAAGATAGTTTCCCCCTCTCCCCATGGCCTTATGAATAATGTATCTTGTTGGAACAGAATTTAGGAAAAATGAATCATACTCTGTATATGAGTTTTCAAATTCCAAAGTCCACCCAACCTTCATAAACATCTGTTTGGTTACCCAGCAGGGCCCTCTCTTACTCAGAACTGTAGTCTTTGCCAATGTGCTGTTTGTGTTCAGTGTTTTAAGAAATTCCCCTTTACTCAAAAACTACCTTCCTTCTGTGTTACGTGACGAAACCACATGCTTCGGGACAACAGTGAAATTTTTAGTATCAGAGGAATAAACTCCTCAGAACTCAGGCTATAGAGGAAAGACCCAACCACAAGAACACTTTGGTAAACATCTTCCAGCATCGCTGAACCACTTGTTTATGAGTCAACATTCTGTTTGCGAAAAACTAAGCCCCTTTATTTGTGAAGGAGTGAGACTTCGAAGCCCTCCTTGACTTGTTAGCCTAATAACATAGTGCATCACAAAACTGCTGTGTAGGGCACAAAACCAGTGTAGTGTGCCTGTGATAGCTTTGAGCTCCAAAGAGTGTGAACTGTATCCTCAATCTTGCGCTTCGCACACGGGAAGTTGATAACGTACCGCCACAGTCTTAGCCTCTGTTTTCTTGTGGTTTAAGGGCAGTCCAGTGGTAGTTAAAAGATAAGCCTCTTTTTTTCCCCCTTAAGTTAATTTATTTTGAAATATAAACGTGTACGAAACAAATGCTAACCTTACACGCTGAGTAGATTTTCACAAAGTGAATATACATGTATAACCATCCCTAAGATCAAGAAACAGCATCACTGGAGACTCCCCCTTCACACTCCCTCCTAGCCCAGCGACTGTTATCCTGACTTTTAAGGCTGCAGATTAGTTTTGATCTCCCTCCTGTACACCATGCCCAGCCTCCCAACATTCTTTTATGTGTGTGTGTTGTAAATCCCTGTATAATTAGTGAGTCTAGAGAAGTTACTGATTTATCCAGGGGAATCTTTAACAAAAACCATCACCAAAAATGTGCCTTGGGCCAAAGTTGAGAACAAAGAGGTGAGCGTGGGACCCATTTTTCGGTAAAAGGTTTTATTTACTGATGCCCCTTCTTGGCATAGTATTCTGGGGACACAGCATGGTGGCGTGCCCCCGCTAAGACGTTACATTATAGAGTCGGAGAGTGCTAAGGGGTCACAAAGAATTCTGTTTATGAACAGGAGTGCATTAACACCTCTCTTATATAAAGGTGTTATATAAAAAACACTTCTCCAGTATCCTCACCTTCCCACAACCCTTTCAGGAACCCAGAAGACTTAGGGACAGTTCTAACAGGTTTTGTGGTTTCTAGTCCTTTAGAGGAGGGTGGGGCTGCTGGTTCCTTGACCGAAGCAGAAGTGACAGCTGACAAGCCTGATAGAAGGGTGGGGTGTTGAAAAGCTGTAAAAATCAGAACCAAGAGCTCAGAAAGCTTTGTGTCCTGGGAACAAGCAGTCTGTAGGACCTTCAAAGCCCCTGTGGATACTGTGTGAGCACTACGCAGTGATCACCCACAAGGATGGTCCTGAGTAAATTGTGTGCAGTGTATTCCCTGCAATGAGGAAAACTACCACAAAATGTGGTTAGGAGCCTGGCTCTGGAGTCTGCTTGGATCAGCTTGCCTTTGGCCTTGGGCAATTTACTTAATCTTATCTGTAAAATGGGCGCAATCCTATCCTTCCTGATAGCTTTATTGGGAGGATTGGAGGAAGTTCCTTGTGGCATTCCTTGTGAGCTCTAGGGAGATGTTAGCTGTTAATAACGTTTGACACTGGGCGGGCAGCACCTGTGGCTCAGTGAGTAGGGCCCCGACCCCATATACCGAGGCTGCAGGTTCACACCCGGCCCCGGCCGAACTGCATCAAAAATTAGCTGGGTGCTGTGGCAGGCGCCTGTAGTCCCAGCTACCTGGGAGGCTGAAGCAAGAGAATCGCTTCCAAGAGCTGGAAGTTGCTGTGAGCTGTGACTCCATAGCACTACACCAAGTGCGATAGAGTGAGACTCTGTCTCCACAAAAAAAAAAATAAAATAAAAAAATAACGTTTGACACCATGTGGATAAGTGGTTGTTTATCTACCGGTATCATACAAGTATTAAGTACATTGGATACTCTTTTTCTCATTCTTGTGATACCTTAGTAAGGAGAATGTTACTCAACTCCATCCAGGTGAATAAAAAAGATACATAGTCTCCATTTTTATGGCCGAATAATATTCAGTGGACCTAATCGTTTGTACCTTCATATTAATCTGAAATTAAAAAAAATAATTTTGATACCATGACAGATGATTAGGTGGAACTGAGAAGCAACTCAGCTAATCATAGGAATTAAGGGGGCAAAGCCAGCCCCGGAGAAAAGTGAAAGACCAAGGAGAGAAGCGTGGATTGGTTTAGTCCCTCTTGAGTCTGACACGGGTCTAACACTTCAGTGTAACCACACATAGTGAGGGGCCATATCCTCTCCTGTTCTTGTCCTCTTGTCACTGGGGTCCTCTGAACCTGCAAGAAATGATGAGTTGTCTCCATTTCTTTCCTCCTTTGGTGGTTATTATTTAGATGGCTTATTTATGAAGAACCTGGATTTCAGGGTGTCCCTTGCATCCTGGAGCCTGGTGAATACCCTGACTTATCCTTCTGGGATACAGAAGCAGCGTACATCGGATCCATGCGGCCTCTGAAAATGGTAAAAATGAAATCAAAGCAGATTCTTTGTCAGCTTGACCTTGATAGCCCACAGGGCAGGACTTTGAAACATTAAAGTTGACTTTTTAAAAACAAGTACGTAGTAAATGGGACCAATTCCTTGATAGAAATAATAGAAACCATTATGGGCTAGATGGTACAGATAAAAAAGTAGATAAAACTATATTCTTTGCCTTCAAGGCATTCTCAGCCTTGCGGAGCTGCAGGTACGTGTACACTGCATCAGCCCGATGGAGATTTAATATGTGAAGAGAGTGAAAAATTAAACATTGGTGGAAAAATAGGAGGAAGGACAAGTACAATGCCAATTTGTGGGTAATGTGACAGAGAAGGGGGATGACTAGGAGAGCTTTCTGATAAATCGAGTTGCATTTTTGAAAAATAAGCAGGAGTATTTTAGAAGGAGCTGTCAGAGATTGCACTGCATCTCACCCTGCATGAGCCAGGGTGCAGAGTTGGGAAGCTCAGTGCGCAGTGGAGACCAGCTGTAGGGACATGAGGCTGGGCTGGGTGGCAGCCGGGAGGGTGGCGGGGCTGGATATCCAAGCAAGTACTGTCCTCCAAGTATTTGCCTTGGAAGGAGCCTGGCGCTGCTTCCACCTTGTAGTAGTGGCTTGCGAAATACCTGTGGCCAGAGTGAGGCTCTGTGACGAACATGTTTTTGAAGCGTCACTTTGCAGTTGTCCCCAGAGCCAATAAGAAACAAATTAGAAAGTTAGGAAGACAATTTTTTATCTTAATTTGACCCCTTCTGCCAGAGCATTTTGTTTAATTATCTGCATATTCACTGGCCTTCATGCAAATGATTTTTTTTTCTTAAAATTAAATCCACTTTCAAAGAATAATATTTAAAAAAATTAAAAAACAGCGTTCCATTAGTTTTGGAGTATATGAAAGAATTGCCCCAGGTTTTAAAAGCAGTTTGTAATGATGATTAAACAACTCTGAAGTTTATGGTGTTAGAAAACAATTACTTTTGAAAAGAGCATGTACTTGATTTGTCTGATCTCTGGTTTGCTGATAAAATCGGCCACATTCCTTCATGATTACAGGTCATTTGGTGAATTTGAACATCTTTGACTGTACTTTTTTTTAAACTGTTAAGACATGTTGGTTAAAAAAAAAAACTTTCTGACTTTCCCATTGCTGATTGTAATTTTTGACCTATTTAATATTTTTAAGTAATAGCTTTTTTTCTGGTTTATTATCAGTGAGTTTTTAGGGATTGTTAGAATGGTTGCTTTGATTTATCCTTGGACATGTTTTAAATTTTTTTCTAGTAGTTTATCTAATAATTTCATGAGAGCTCCATATCATACTATATGAACTTCAGCAGTTTTATAGACCACGGGTTGTAAAATCAAATGCTCCCAGGAGCCAGGTAGCAAATGTAGGGGTAGCAAATGCCGAGAGCTGAGCCTAGGAGAGCAGTGGAGACAACTGGATTTGCCCATTGTAGGATTAATAAGTGCAGAAGGTGAAGGTTGTTACCTGTGGGAATCTGCTGTCAGATCTTAGGATTGTATTTTAAGAAAAGCATGGATTTTTATGAGAAATTTTCCAAGTTAAAAAGAAAAAACAAACTTAACAGGTCAAAAACAACACCTACTGTGCAGATTGAGCTTCCAGAGTTTCCATGCGAGGCTCTGCTGTAGTCTGTGGGCTCCACGCTGTCATCCGCATTGCTGGCAATTTGGGGACTGTCGCATGTAAAAGCAAAACGACCTGGAGCATAATACACTGTGAGGTTCAACCGTAAACTGCTATGGCAGATACATGTATAAAATGGTAACGTATCAGTGGAAAACTATTTTTCTTACTATGTCATTGTTCTTTCCAGGGTGGCCGTAAAGTTGAATTCCCTACAGATCCGAAGGTAAAAATACATATTAAATAAATACACACACATATTTATTTGAAGTTTTATTCCCTCTCTATAAAGATAATACGTGTGTGACTTCACACGGAGACTTCACACGGAGACAAAAATGCCATCAAAGGAGGCTGCCCTGACTTACACGGGCCGTCCTTGAGGCTAAAAATGAAACTGATGGCCCTACTTAGTGCTGACCTGTGTGTTTAGCCTCAAAGGTTCATTGTAGCATGAAGTTTATAATTTGTGGTTGTGTTTACTAATCACAGGGCTTGTTCCCACTTGCCAGTTAGCCAGAAAAACATTTTTTTTTTTTTAGACAGAACCTCAAGCTGTCACCCTGGATAGAGTGCTGGAGTGCTGTGGCATCACAGCTCATAGCAACCTCCAATTCCTGGGCTCAAGCGAGTCTCCTGCCTCTGCCTCCCAAGTAGCTGGGACTACAGGTGCCCGCCACATCGCCTGGCAATTTTTTTTTTTGGTTGCAGCCGTCATTGTTGTTTACTGGGCCCGGACTGGATTCGAACCCGCCAGCTCAGGTGTACATGTCTGGCGCCTTAGCCCGTTGAACCACAGGCGCCTAGCCTACTTAGTTAATTTTTAAGAATATATTTAGAAAATTTTTAATTCATGTTTCAAGTCTTAGTGATATGAAGTGACTGATTTAATGTTTACCTGTTGAGATATTTAACTTCTTACAAATTAATTGTTTCTATCATAGGTAGTTGTTTACGAAAAGCCTTTCTTTGAAGGAAAATGTATGGAACTAGAAACAGATATGTGTAGTTTCATCACAGACAGCGGTGAAGCAGAAGAAACGCCTGGAGATGGTCATTTGCCATTCACGTCAGTGGGGTCTATGAAAGTTCTAAGAGGCCTGTAAGTAGCTGGGTTACCTGTAAGGATTTCTTCTTTTTTCCTTAATAAAGTAATAAATGCCCCTCCCCCTCACCAGGACAACCTTCCTCATTCTATGGCATGGTAAATTTTGACAGGTATATCCATGTTTTCCAGACTAGATTGGAGAAAATGGTTTAAAAGACAGGTATGGGGCCAGTTTTGTTTATTAGAATTATGGTTCAAACCATTGAACTGTTTGCTTTCTAATTTTTGTACTTCTGCCTTTTATAGATCTTATACATTTCCCATAGAAGTACTTATTGACATTGATCTTGTAAATAGCCAAATAGTCATAATATTTAAATTATAATTTGAAGAACATTTATCCAGTGCTACTGGCTGAGGTTCTTTTCAGTTCTATGGTGTACACACACACACACACACACACACACACACACTCCTGTGCTTTTTTTTTTTTTTTTCAGTTTTTGGCTGGGGCCGGGTTTGAACCCGCCACCTCTGGTATATGGGGCCAGCATCCTATTCCTTGAGCCACAGGCGCTGCCCTCCTGTACTTTCCCTTACAGAAGTCTGTATGTCTGTCTTTGTTTTCTTGGGACCATTTTGTTATTCTCCTAAATTTTAGAGAATTCCAATGATAATAATGCAGAAGCTCAGGTCTAGCTGTATGGCTGTCAGTGAAACTGGGAAGATTTTAACATGTCTGAAACTTACTTCTATCATGTTCTTTCTATCGTAGCTGGGTTGCATATGAGAAGCCTGGATTTACTGGTCATCAGTATTTGCTAGAAGAAGGAGAATACAGGGACTGGAAAGACTGGGGAGGTTACGATGGAGAACTTCAGTCTTTACGACCTATATTAGGTGTAAGTTAAAGAAAATCTAAGGGTGGATACTTGGCCTTTTTGGGTAATAAATGACTAGCCTTTGAATTTTGATTATTTTTTTTCCTTAATAGGATTTTTCAAATGCTCACATGATAATGTACAGTGAAAAAAACTTTGGATCCAAAGGTTCTAGTATTGATGTATTGGGGATTGTTGCAAATTTAAAGGAGACCGGATATGGAGTGAAGACACAGTCCGTTAATGTACTGAGTGGAGTGTAAGTGAAATGATCAGACTGTAATATTAAACATGGGTTTGACCTTGGTTTGTGTTAAAACGATAGTCTGTGACTCAAAGCAGGCACTCAATAACTAATTATCTCAACAGCTAAACATTAAAACAGCCACTGAAGGCTTGGTGCCTGTGGCTCAACAGGCTAAGGTGCCATCCACGTACACCTGAGCCAGAGGGTTCAAATACAGCCTGGGCCTGCCAAACAACAATGGTGGCTGCAACCAAAAAATGGCCGGGCGTTGTGGCAGGTGCCTGTGATCCCAGCTACTTAGGAGACAGAGGCAGGAGACTCCCTTGAGCCCAGGAATTGGAAGTTGCTGTGAGCTGTGATGCTAAGGCACTCTATCCAGGGTGAAAGCTTGAGGCTCTGTTTCAAAAAAAAAAACAAAAAACCAGCCACTTAATAGTTATTGCCATGATATTTTCATAAATGCTTTAAAAAATCTTTGTCACACTTTTTTTTTTTTACATGGATGTAATGTCAGAGTAGGCTGCTTGGTATCAGGATAGAAATCTATAGATCTGCTTCGCTCGTCATTGCATGAAGTCAAAGTAATAGTTATCCACATTAGAGAGCTGAGGCGGGGATGGAGTTCCATTTTATTTTCCTATAATCCTATACCTGCTCCTATATATTTTTTCTATTATTAGTTTGACATTATACTTGTTTCAATATACCTGGAGTTAGCAATGGAATGTTTTAGGGAAGGAGAAGTGAGTTTTTATTAAAAGAGGTGTAATCAGGACTCTTTCGGAGGCAGGTGACTCTGTGCCAGGCTAAATTGGCCCAAGTGACACAAATGGAACTTACTGGCTTAGTAACTGACAAGTCTTGAGAAGATTTTTTTGCAGGTATGGCTGGATACAGGAGATTAAATCATATCATCAGAACATGACCTTTACCTCTTGCCGGGGCTTTTCGCTATGCTGGCTTTGTTTTAGGCAGTCCTTTGCATCTGGAAGCCTGTGAGCACATCTGGCTTTTGTGCTCCCGACTACTTGCTTGCACAAAAAGAATTTCTCTTTCTGTCACAAGTTCCAGGTTCGACTTTGATTCCTCGGCTTGGCTCCCATGCACATGCCTGAACCAATCCCTGTAGCCGGGAGATGGCCAAGTCTTATATCCCCTTCCCAAAGCTGGGATGCAGGGGCCAGCCCAGAGCAGCCACTGAGCTGTGACTGGGAGTGTTGGTTCCGGGAACCTCAGGAAGAGTTCGATCTTTCTAAGGATAGAGTCCAGATGGGCAAATACAGTAGATGGCCATTATAGGGAGTTACACATCTTTCTTCTAATCCAGGCCAATGCCTATTCTGTCGTGAGAATATTCTTAAATAGTTATAGGAAATAATTTGACACTGGTTCTGTTTGATGTTAGGTGTTTGGGGATGTTATAGTGATATAGGCGATTTGGATCATAGCCTCAACCCTGTGTATCTCAGGGGGCTTTCCACAGTAGCCCTAGATATTTGAAATGTGTCTAAAATGTAATATACTTTTACTATTAGACATGTGCGCCAAATTCTTGTGTAGGCTATTGTAGGTAGTGCCATCTTGGCAGAACGACACCAGTGATTTGGGGGGCTTCTATTCTTTTCTTTTTTTTCTTTTGAGACAGAATCTTGCTCTGTTGCCCAGGGTAGAGTGCTGCAATCTCAAACTCCTGGGTTCAATCAATCTTTCTGACTCAACCTCCCAAGTAGTTGGGACTACAGGTGCCTGCCAAGAGACACCTGGCTAACTTTACTTTTAGGAGTGACAGAGTCTTACTCTTGCTCAGGCTAATCTCAAACTCCTGAGCTCAAGCAATCCACCTGCCTCTGCCTCCCAGTGTGCTAGCATTATAGGTGTGAGCCACCTCACCTGGCCAGGTCTTTCATTCGTAATAGGAAGTGTCTTCTATTGGGTCCTATTCTGGAGTCCTAACATTTTAGAATCATAGCTGGCTATCTGCAACAGCCAGAAGTCATCGAAACAGTGCTGTGCTCCTGCAGTGTTTTGCTAGCCTTTGAAGCTAATTATTTAGAAGGGAAATATAGTGACCCACTCAGATGAAATTGTTGTTTGCATGTTGATACTCACAGGTGTATTGGCTTTGCTCGTCAGGGCCCAGTCATCCACCCTAACAAAGGAAGCCAGAGGATGCTGGGTTGAATTCCCAGAGGGCATTAGGTAGAATTCCAGTGCCCTGAGCCAGGCTCCTTTCCTTTGTACATAGCCCTAGCTTACTTGAAATCAGTTTCCTTTATAAAATTTTGTCATTATGTTTCTATTTTGAGTTATTTCTAGTTGTATTTCCTGGCTTAGGCTTTTTGTGGTTGTAGCAGTTGTGTTTTGGCATAAGGAGGAAGTTGAAGGGGGGTATATAAACACCGCGTGTGGCGCGCACACACACATACTCACCCCACTTCCTTTTAAGTTCACTGACTGTGGAAGGCCTTCTGTATGTACCAGGGCCAGCTGCTTCCTCGTGTTTTGTTCAGTTTGTCATTTGACAAATATGTATTGAGTTCTACTATGTATAAAGTGTTATACCCTCAAAGAAGTTACAGTATTTATATAAAACATAAATTATTGCCAAGAGAGGTAGAGACTGAATGCTTTGGGATTCCACAGTATGTATTAATTTCCAGCATGGGCCCAGGGAAGACTGCAAAGGAGCTTGTGTTGGGGGCGAGGCCTGTAGGATGGGAAGGCCGAGATGTGCCAAGACGAAGAAGACTAGCTACTCATTTTTAATTATTTCAAAGGAAAATTATTGTATTATAATACACTTCGGTTTGATTCTTTATTTCTTTTGTCTTTTTTTTAAGATTAAAATTTTTATTTTTACTCATTCATTTATTTTTTATTGTTGGCGATTCATTGAGGGTATACAGAATCAGATTACATTGATCGCTTTTGTTAGATAAGGACCCTTATAATTCTGTCTTGCCCCCAAAAGGTGTACCACACCCCATATCCCCCCCCCCTCGCCCGCCCCGGTAGCAAAACGTCCCCACCCCCCCCCCCCCCCGGGGGCAAGGACCAAAAAAGGTAAAATAAAAGAATAGAGTAGAAATTAAAAATTAATAAAAACAAAA